>JACEIK010002255.1:44767-56447 GCA_018107945.1 Datura stramonium
ATAGAAAGTGGGAGACTCGTCACTTAACCGACATACCACGATAGAGCTTACGTGGTCCCGACTATTACACTCAAGTGGGCAGAGCCGTCCAAAACCTTGCAAGGGCTAGGGACACTACCAGGATATCAATATCAAGCTGAAGGGAAAATCGGGCCGGAGATAGCTCACAAGGGATGTCGCAATTATATAATAGAATCAACCTACGTTGGCGCGTAGTTATGGGGAATAGGGTAGTAGACCGTTAGCCTGCTTGGTGCTAGACTCTTCTCCCAAAACATGCAATGCTCTACAGAGTATAAATACGAAACTCAATATCGTCTAGTGACGAAGCTCAACATGAGATCATGCATAAACTCAACATCGTATGAAACGAAGGTCAACATTTTCTACTGAAAAAGCTCATTATGAAATCATGCATACACTAGACATCATATAAATATGAAGCTCAACAATATCGTTTCGACAAAGCTTAGAATGGAATCATGCTTAGACTCAACATCATGTGAAATGAAGTTTAATGATAACATACATCTCAATTAAAAAATTCATGCATATGATAAGCTTTACTATGTCACCTACCACAAGCTCAAAGAATAATGGGAACCCTTACTCCAAAATCATGTGGTAAGGCTACTTTAGAAATATCACTTCATCATCATCAATATAAGGGCCTTGCCCAAAATCTTATCATGCTCGAACCCATTCAATTCATTTGAAAGCATTATAATTTTGGAGATTTCACTCCAAAACAAAGTAATAAAGTCAATTCACTACCCAAAGCTTCATCATACTTGGGTCTATTTAATCTTCTTTGAAAACATCATCAAAATCATTGGTAAGGTTGGAAACATGTTTTTCATCATCTACTCCATCATCATCACATCCTATTATGAACTACCCACACATGGGCGTTTTAGATTCAAATTTTTAGAAAATAATTTTGTAGAAGAAATTAAGTTAGAATCCTCCCAAGCTCAATACATCATCACGATCACCTCAATTTAATCATACCCATGAGTAGAAATGACAAAATCATGTATTGAATGAAAACCCATACTTGATCATCATAAACAAATCACAAATTGCTAGGGAATGGGCATGGGGGTGGAAGGAAGCACCCAATCATAGCCTTACATACCTGGGATTGAAGAATTCTAACCCTTCCTAATTGCCCAGCTGAGATTCCAATTGGAAACCTTGAAATTCTCCTCAATTTCTTCCCTTCAAGCCTTCAACCTTTCATGCATGAAGAAATGGGCTAAGATGGGTTTTTCTCTACTAAAAACCCTCTATTAAGAGCTTAAAACGACGTAGTATAGGCCCTTAGAACTAAGGAATTAAGGAAAAGCCCTTACTGAAATCGCTGAAAATAACTTTTAGGGGGTCCTAATGGACGACCTGACGACTCGTCACCTGGGCATACGATCCGTTGGTTCACCCGTCAAGTACACTACCTCCTCATTCATAAAAATTCATTTTTCTCAAAACGACCCTCCTACGAGTCGTTAGGACTGGCAACGACTCGTTGGATACCATTTGTCAACTACACTGGATAAGATTTACCATTTTCTCTAGAACCACCCCACAACTATCATGACGACTCGTGGTGGATGACCACGAGTTGTTACATCACCCGTGGGCACTTCGAGTCCCTTATCATCTCAGGGTTTCCCCACAAGTCACTTGACGAGTCGTTAGGCTTCCTCACGAATTGTTCAGTGACCCGTTCTGCAACTGCTGCAACATTTTCCAGTTTTTCTCCTAATTCACTTTTGGGTCCGATTCTTTAATTCTCGGGTATAACAATATCTCCCCCTTAGGAATATTCATCCTCGAATGTTAGAAACAAGCAGGAAACAGAAACAAGAAATTATCATACTCCAATACTGATTATTTTAACTAAAATTTCACGGAATGACTACCTCCGAAAAGAACCACATAGTTGAACTAAATTCAGGCATCACATACATTTACCATAACATAATTCAAACTTGCGCACATGAATTGAACATGGAAACTGATTAGAAAATTAGGGCAAAAACTAATACCTCAAGTTGGAACTAAGCCGGTAGAGAACAAATATGGGTATTTAGCCATCATGTCCGCTTTGGCTTCCCACGTAGCTTCTTCAACATGCTGATTCCTCCATAAAACCTTAAGTAAAGATACCACTTTGTTCCTCATCCTTTTAACTTTCGATCCAAAATTTCAACCGCAATTTCTTCATAACTGAGACTGTCTTTTACACCAATGTTGTCTACCAGAACTACCAAGGTTGGATCACCCAAGCACTTCTTCAAAATTGATACATGGAACACGGGATGAACTGAAGCCAATTCTGAAGGAAAATCCAACTCATACGCCACCTTACCAACTCTTCTCACAACCCAGTTGGAGCCAACATAGCGGGGACTGAGTTTACCTTTCTTTTCGAACCTCATGACTCCCTTCATGGGAGATACCTTTAGAAACACCCAGTCATCTACATCAAACTCCAATTCTCTTCTTCTCACATCAGCATACAATTTCTGACGACTCTGAGCAGTTTTCAACCGGTCCCTTATCAACTGAACCTTCACCATCGCCTCATGAACCGAATCGGGTCCTACCACAGCTTCCTCACAAACCTTGAACCATCCGATGGGAGATCTGCACCTTCGCCCGTAGAGAGCCTCGAACGGTGCCATCTGGATACTAGAGCGGTAACTATTATTATAAGCAAACTCGATTAGGGGAAAATGATCATTCCAACTACCTTTAAAATCCATAACACACGCCCTCAACATATCCTCAAGAGTCTGAATGGTTCATTCCGCTTGGCAGTCCATCTAGGGATGAAATGTTGTGCTTAGATTAACCTGAGTCCCGAGCCCCTTTTGAAACGAACGCCAGAATTGAGAAGTTAACTGAGTACCTCAGTCTGAAATAATAGACAAGGGCAATCCATGAAACCGAACCAACTCCCAAATATACAACTTAGCATAATCGTCTGTTGAATCCATTGTCTTGACCGGTAGGAAGTATGCAGCCTTGGTCAACCTGTCCACCACTACCCAAATGGAGTTGTATTGCCGACGAGTACGAGGTAGACTTGTAATGAAGTCCATATTGTTTTCTTCCCACTTCCAAGTGGGGATGGCAATATCCTAAAGTAGACCTCCAGGTCTTTGATGTTCGACTTTCACTTGCTAACAGTTTGGACATTTTGCTACGAACTCTGCAATATCCTTTTTCATACCATCCCACCAATAGATTTCTTGCAAATCCCGATACATTTTCGTGGATCCTAGATGAATCGAATATCTGGTACCATGTGCCTCATGCAATATCCGAACTCTCAAATTATCAATGTCCAAAACACATAGTAGACCCCGGTATCGTTGCACACCATCTCCCCCTTGGGAGAAAAGCTCCACTTTCTTACTCCGCACTGCCTCCTTCAGCTTCCTCAATATTTGATCCTCATCTTGCCTGGATTTAACATCAACTACCAAGGACGATTTTGACCTTTTATGCACCACAACACTACCATCGGTCGAATCGATAAATCTAACTCCCAGCCTCGCAAGATTGTGAACCTCTTTCAATAATTCCTTCTTCCCCTCATCCACATAGGACACACTCTCCATTGAAAGTCTACTAAGCGCATCTGCAACCACATTAGCCTTGCTCGGGTGGTAAAGGAGATTCATGTCATAATCCTTAAGTAACTCCAACCACCTCCTTTGTCGAAGATTTAGATCTTTCTGTGTGAACACATATTGCAAACTCTTGTGATCTGTAAATACATCCACGTGGACCCCATACAAGTAATGCTGCCATATCTTCAATGCGAACACCACCTCAGCCAATTCAAGATCGTTTGTCGGGTAATTCTTTTCATGCACCTTTAGCTGTCGAGAGGCATAAGCTATCACCCTTCCCCGTTGCATCAACACACACCCAAGTCCAACTATGGAAGCATCACAATACACCACGAAACCATCATTACCCTCGGGTAGGGTCAACACTGGTGCTGAAGTAAGTCGAGCCTTTAACTCTTGGAAGCTTTTCTCACAAGCCTCCGACCATTGAAACTTTACCTTCTTCTGAGTCAATTTAGTTAAAGGCGCTGCAATGGATGAGAAACCCTCCACAAACCTCCGATAGTAGCCAACTAAGCCCAAGAAACTCTAAATAACCAAAGGATTCACCGATTTGGGCCAATTCTTCACCGCCTCAATCTACTGTGATCAACTTTTATGCCTTTACTAGACACCACATGGCCCAAGAATTCCACGAAGTCCAACCAAAACTCACACTTGCTGAACTTTGCATACAATTGGCGGTCCTTGAGGGTCTAGAGCACTACTCTCAAGTGAGCGGCATTCTCCTCCTCGCTCCGAGAGTACACCAAGATGTCATCAATGAACAGGATCACGAACATGTCCAAATATGGCTTGAACACCCAATTCATCTGGTCCATAAAAGTTGCAGGAGCATTCGTTAGTCCTAAAGACATAACTACAAACTCGTAATGACCATACCGTGTTCTCAATGCCATCTTCGGGATATCACTCTCCCGAACTCTGAGCTGATGATACCCAGATCTGAGATCTATCTTCGAGAAACACTTAGCACCCTGAAGTTGATCAAACAAATCATTGATCCTAGGTAAGGTATACCTGTTCTTGACAGTGACATTATTCAACTGTAGATAATCAATGCACATACGAAGGGAACCATCTTTCTTACGAACAAATAATACTGGTGCGCCCCATGGAGACTGGCTCGGTGTAATGAAACATTTATCTAACAAATCTTTTAACTGATCCTTCAACTCTTTTAGCTCAGTTGAAGCCATCCTGTAGGGAGGAATAGATATAGGTTGCGTGTTGGGAAGAAGGTCAATACCAAAATGAATCTCCCGCTCGGGAGGAATTCCTAGAAAATCATTAGGAAAGACCTCTGGATACTCACGTACTACTGGAACTGACTAGATAGTCGTGGCCTCAGACTCAACATCCTTGACCCTAACCAAATGATACATGCAACCCTTGGAAATCATCTTCTTGGCCTTGAGGTAGGAATTGAAGCTACCTACAGGCACAACTAAACTACCCTTCAATTCTAAGACTTCCTCACCTGAAAATCTGAACTCTACTGATGGGTACTGCAATTAATGGAATCATAACAAGCATACAACCAATCCATGCCAAGAATAACATAGAAATCGGTCATGGCTAACTCTATCAAATCTACTAAGGTGACCATATGGAGAACAAAGACCGAGTAATTTCTATACACCCATCTAGCTAAAACTGAGTCACCTACTAGAGTAAAAACTGAGAAGGATTCTCACAAGACATAAGGACTGACTCCAAAGATACTGGCTACATAAGGTGTCACAAAGGACAAGGTTTCCCCTGGATCTAACAATGCATAAACATCAACATGGAAGACCCGTAACATACTAGTAACCACGTACAGGGAGACCTCCTTCTCCTGACAGGATGCTAGGGCATAGAATCTGTTCTGGCGCTGACCAGCTATGTTGGTAGATGTCCCCTGGTGTGTTGAGCGAGGTTGTGGGGCTGCTGAGCTAGAAGCTGGGCCACGGCCCCCAACCTGATCATGGCTGTTGGACAATCTCTAAGCATGTGTCTGGGTTGCCTTCACCCGAAAAACGCACCCGATCCTGCCAAGTACTGGCCCGTATGCCCTCGGCCACATCTGCGACAAGCTGGAACACCTGAATCTGCGGGCCTGCTGCTCTAACCCCTCGAGCCTAATGCTCGCCCTCTTTGATCATGCCTAGGCTGAGATGGCACACTTAAGGCTGATAAAGCTAGGGCAAATGATCTTTGGTGGGTCTGCTGGCAGTGCCCACTCCCGGACCTCTGCTGGGAGAATATATGGTCCTCAGTCCTTGCCCTCTTGGCCTATCTCTCTCTCAAATGTGCCGCCTCCATCTGCTGGGCGTACAACACCATTCGAGGGAAGTCCATATCCTAATGGAGCATAGCAATCCTGCATTCCTTATCCAAGTAACCTGCTATCCCAGTCACAAACCTGCTCACTCACGCCCTCTGGTCAGCCACTAACTCAGGAGCATACTTCGATAGGCGGGTGAACTCAAGGGAATACTCTAGTACCGTCATCCTCCCATGCTTCAGATTTATGAACTCAGCTGCCTTTAGCTCCCTCATCTCCCGAGGGAAGAACCGATCGAGGAATGCAACCTAAAACTCCTCCCGTGTGACCGGACCTGCTCCAGCAACTCTGCTGTCTTTCCACTGGTGGAACCAAATATGAGAAACCCCCTTTAACTGGTAGGAGGCCAACTCTGCGCACTCTACACTGCTCAACCCCTATAATCTGGGTGATCTTGATAACCTCATCCACGAACTCGTGTGAGTCCTCATTTACCTTGGAACCAAGAAACTCCGGTGGGTTCATCCTCAAGAAGTCCATGACTCAAGCCGCCGCTGCACTGCCATTCTGCGAAACATGCGCACGGTCAAGGCCTACACAAGCATCTGGATAGCGGCCCGAAACGTAGCGTGGGCGGCTGGGTCCAGTGGCTTAAGATCCTGAATTGGTGGGACCTGTTGGTTCCCATGACCCATGCAATCCTCGTAGCCTTCACCGTCTCCATTTCTCCTTCCATTCTTCCTTCGAGGAGTCGTGATTCTGCAATCGCGAATAGCACAAATTAGAGGGATAGAAAGACTCATCATCGCACGACATAGATCATGAAAGATGGTAACCTTTCCTAGAATGTTTCATAGCCTCTTCGTCATAAGTGTGGTGCGCTTCACACTCATGAAAAATACTCTACTTAACGCGGATTTCAGACTCCCCAGGACACTTCAAACCTATGGCTCTGATACCAAGTTTGTCATGATTTGAGAGGAGACCCAGATCATAGACACGGGACAAGGGACCCCGAGAGACCCCAAGTCAACCCATGGCATAAACATTCACTAACTCATTCAATAAACGTAAAGGAAATATAATTATAACTCAGTGGAAGTCTAACTCAAAATAACAACAGAATAAATGTTTGAAGCTAAATACATGTGTAAGTCTGATAATCCTCTAATTCGGACGAGCTGAAGGGACAACACCCCCAACTAGCTTACAAATACTGAAAATGAAAATATGCTCAAGATAACTGAATGTCTAGTCCTTGAAAGATTAGGACTCACCAATCTAGTAGGTGCTACGTCTGATAGCGGCTTCGAATGGGGCTGAACCTGAGAACCAGATCTTACATCATGAAAGATGCAGCATAGAAAGTATGCGGTCAGTATGTGGAATGTACCTAGTATGCAAGGTAAGTAAAACCACTAGAGTAATATAAATCTTTCAAAGAAATCCATACATATATAAATAAACCTTTAAGGACATAAGAAGGTCACACGTATTCATTATGAAATCATCCTTATTTTATACATGTTCATGCATGGCTTTGGGACATCATGACTGACTCGAACGACTCAAAGCTAAATCATGACCTTTATATCAAAAGTTGAACAATGAGTCAAACCTTGCTTTTTAAACATGCATGCATAAGATAATCATCCGAGTAGTGAATATGCAAATTCGAATAACATAGATAGTGGGAGACTCGTCACTTAACCGACATACCACGATAGAGCTTACGTGGTCCCGACTATTACATTCAAGTGGGTAGAGCCATCCAAAACCTTTTCAGGGCTAGGGCTGCTACCATGATATCGATATAAAGCTGAAGGGACAATGGGGCCAGGGATAGCTCACAAGGGAGGTCCCAATTATATAATAGAATCAACCTATGTTGGCGCGTAGTTATGGGACATAGGGTAGTCGACCCTTAGCCCGCTCGGTGCTAGACTCTTTTTCCAAAATATGCAACTCTATACATCGTATAGATACGAAGCTCAACATCGTCTAGTGACGAAGCTCAACATGAGATCATGCATAAACTCAACATCATATGAAACGAAGCTCAACATTGTCTATTGACAAAGATCATTATGAAATCATGCATACACTAGGCATCATATAAATATGAAGCTCAACAATGTCGTTTCGACAAAGCTTAGAATGGAATCATGTTTAGACTCAACATCATATGAAATGAAGCTTAATGATAACATACATATCAATTACGAAATTCATGCATATGAGATGCTTCACTATGTCACCTACCACAAGCTCAAAGAATAGTGGGAGCCCTTACTTCAAAATAATGTGGTAAGGCTACTTTAGAAATATTACTTCATCATCATCAATATAAGGGCCTTGTCCAAAACCTTATATTGCTCGAACCCATTCAATTCATTTGAAAGCATTATAATTTGGGAGATTTCACTCCAAAAAGTAGTAATAAAGTCAATTCATGAAAAAAATCATCATTCATACTCAACATTGGGCACTACCCAAAGCTTCATCATACTTGGGTCTATTTAATCTTTTTTGAAAACATCATCAAAATCATGGGTAAGGTTGGAAACATGCTTTTCATTATCTACTCTATCATCATCACATCCTATTATGAACTACCCACACATGGGCATTTTAGATTAAAATTTTTAGAAAACAATTTTGTAAAAGATATTAAGTTAGAATCTGCCCAAACTCAACAAATCATTACTATAGACTCAATTTTATCATACCCAGGAGTACAAATTAAAGAATCATGCAATTGAATGAAAACCCATACTTGATCATCATAAAAAAATCACAAATTTCTAGGGAATGGGCATGGGAAGGAAGCACCCACTCATAGCCTTACATACCTGGGATTGAAGAATTCTAACCCTTCGTAATTTCCCAGCTGAGATTCCAATTGGAAACCTTGAAATTCTTCTCAATTTCTTCCCTTGAAGCCTTCAACCTTGCATACATGAAGAAATGGTATTACGAGCTTCAAACGACGTTGTATAGGCCCTTATAACTAAAGAATTATGAAAAATCCCTTATTGAAATCACTGAAAATAACTGTTAGGGGGTCCTAACGGTTGAACTGACAACTCGTCACCTGGGCATATGGTTCTTTGGTTCACCCGTCAAGTACACTACCTCCTTATTCATAAAAATTCATTTTGCTCAACAATGACCCTCCTAACGAGTCGTTAGGACTGGCGACGACTCGTTACATACCATCCGTCAACTACACTTTATAAGCTTTACCATTTTCTCTAGAACCACCCCACGACTGTCGTGACGACTCATGATGGCTGACCACGAGTCGTTACATCACCCATTGGGACTTTGAGTCCCTTATGATCTCAGGCCTTCCCCAAGAGTCACTTGAAGACTCGTTAAGCTTCCTCACGAGTCGTTCAGTGACCCGTTCTACAACAGCTGCAATATTTTCCTGTTTTTCTCCTGATTCACTTCCGGGTCCGATTCTTGAATTCTCGGGGTATAACACAAGATTTTAAATCCAAAATGCCCATTTGATGAAATTTCATGAAAGTTATGATTTATGATGAATATGCAATATTTTGAATTTATTGATGATGAAAGAGCATGAATTCAAGTTATCCAGCTTATGAGCATATTTTGAAAGAATTGAATATAATGAAGCATTAGGAAATTCCCACATGTTAAAGAATGATTTATGATTTATGAAGTGAATTACATGATTTATCGATTTATGATATTGTCCAGTGAAAAGGGCCTTGATTCTTGCATAAGCATGTTTTAAAGGGATCAACGATGATAAATGTTATATTTTAGCCAACGAATCTTAATGCATGATGTTGTTGATTTATGTATGAGCCTATATGCATGATTTTAGGAGTCGTGTCTAGTACCGAGCAACTCGGCGTTCAAAGGACTATGTCGGTGTCTCACGACCATGTGCCACCGTGGGTTTCTAATGATATGATGCAATGATAATGATCCCCTAAAATGTGATATCATGCCTAATGCATGACCCTTGCCTGGCAAGCCAGGGTCGACTCTGCCCACTTGAGTGAGATAGTTGGGGCATCATAAAAGGCTCTACCATGATGGTGTCAGTTATGAAGAGTCCTCCCATTGTTCCATATGTTTTATGCATTTTTATGTTTATGTTGTGGCTCAAGTTAGGTTTTGATAAAGTTTACTTATGATTATGAAAATGAATGATTACGAATGATTTGAAAGCCTTGAGCTTTATGTTTTATTACAAAGATTTATATGTAAGCATGGCGTCCTTCTCTTATATTATTTATGAGTTTTATTTACCTTGAAATGTCCGTTTTACTAACCTTGCATACTCAGTACATTCCACATACTGACCACATACTCTTTATGCTGTTTTATTTCATGATACAGGGTTCGGATCTAAGGCTCATCCTCATCCTTAGTCCATCTCAGCTTACATTCTCAGCTTATTGGTGAGTCATCATGTTCCGAGGGCGGTTTGATAGACTTTTATGTTTTCTTACGTTTCAGTATTATTCAGATTAGTTTGGGATGTTGTCCCGTCAACCCATCATATGTAATAGAGGCTTTCAAACCTTGTGTAGTATTCAACTTATGTGTACACCCAGTATTTTCTAATGTTATGCTATGATTACGTTCCTCTATGGTTTTCATGATTGTCATTCCGCTTATTGGAATGATATTAGTTGTATGCGAGCCATGGGTCGACTTGAGGTCCCTCGGGGTCCCTTGTCCAGTTTCTACGATCTGGGTGTACGTTCCGGTCATGACAAACTTGGTATCAGAGAAATAGGTTTGAAGTGTCCTAGGGTGTCTAAAATCCACGTTAAGTAGAGTCTTTTTCGTGGGTTTGAAGCGCTCCACACTTATGACAAAGAGGTTACTAGACGTTTAGGAAATGTCCCCTTCTTTCATGATTCTATGTCGTGCGATGAAAAGCCTTTCCATCCTTCTAATTCATGTGATTCACGATTGTAGAATTATGGCTCCTAAAAGAATGAACGGAAGGAGGATTAGAAATGATGAAGGCCAAGGAGATGGCAATGACCATGGGCATCAGCAAGCCCTACCTGTTCAGGATCCCTAAGCACCAGAGCCAGCTGCCTACATTGAGTTTCAGGCGTCTATTCAGATGTTGGCGCAGGCGTTGACCGCTCAGATCAACAAGCAGGCTATTGCCCAGGTCCCACATAATGGACATGCAGTGGCGGCTCAGATTAGAGACTTCTTGAGGATGAACCCACCTGAGTTCACGGGATCAAAGGTGGATGAGGATCCACACGAGTTTATTAAAGGGATCTTAAAGGTCACTCAGGTTATGGGGGTGACAATTTGGGAGTGTGTTGACTTGGCCTCTTATCAGGTAAAAGAGGTCGCTCATATTTGGTACAAGCAATGGAAGGACAGCAAGGTAGCGGGGGCGGGCCCTATCAGCTGGGATGAGTTCCACATGGCCTTTCTCGATAGGTTCTTCCCTCGAAAGATGAGGAAGTTGAAGGTAGCTGAGTTTTTGAACCTCAAGCAGGGAAAGATGATAGTGCTGGAGTATTCGCTTGAGTTCACTCGTTTGTTAAAGTACGCCCTGTTCGCGTCTTTTGAGAACTACACGCAAGTGCACGTGGTCGAACAAGTAGTAAAATGGCTCAAGTAAGCCAAGTATCGATCCCACAGGGACTTGACCAAGGTAATAATCGAATTAAGCGTTAATGAACTCTAACTCTAAAAATGCAGAAAACAATTTCAAGAAGATTTTGAGAGTTGGTTTCCTAATTTATAT
>JACEIK010002255.1:59633-81318 GCA_018107945.1 Datura stramonium
ACAACGCTAATCATGTTGGTTAGTATAAAATCACACTTCCGTATAATTTACATGAGAATGTACACACATTATTGGACAAACAAGGCAAAAGTTATACATTCGAGTATCGATTTGGCATATAAATATGCCCCTTATCACATATGTCTAGGCTTCCCACATCCAAAACAAGCTCCTGACCCTGCCAAACACTGGCCTGTGTGCCCTCAGCCACACCTGCGACAAGCTGGACTGCTAGAGTCTGTAGGCCTACTGCTCTGACCTTTGAGCCTGACGCTCGCCCTCTCTAATCATGTCTGGGCCTAGATGGCACACTTAGTGCTAAAGATGTTGGGGCTGATGAGGCCTGGTGGGTTTGTTATCGATGCCCACCACCAGACCTTTGCTGTGAGAAACTGTGGTCCTCGGTCCTGGCCCTTTTGGCCTTCCTCTCCCTCGAATGTGCCGCCTCCATCTGCTGAGCGTACAACACTATGCGAGGAAAGTCCATGTCTTGATGGAGCATAGCTATCCTGCAGTCCTTGTCCAAATAACTTGTTATACCATGCACAAATCTGCTCACCCACGCCCTCTGGTCAGTCACTAACTCAGGAGCATACTTCGACAGGTGGGTGAACTCAAGGGAATACTCTAGTACTGTCATCCCCGCTTGCTTCAGATTCACAAACTCTGCTTCTTTCAACTCCCTCATTTCTTGAGGGAAGAACCAATTGAGGAATGCAACCTGAAACTCCTCCCACGTGACCAGACCTGCTCCAGCAACCCTGCTTTCCATCCACTGGTGGAACCAAATATGCGCAACCCCTTTCAACTGGTAGGAGGCTAACTCTGCGCACTCAACACTGCTCACTCCCATAACCTGGGTGATCTTGACAATCTCATCAATGAAATCGTGTGGGTCCTCATCTATCTTGGACCCCAGAAACTCCGGCAGGTTCATCCTCAAGAAGTCCCTGACTCTAGCCGCCGCCATATTTCCATTTTGCTGAACATGCACAACGACCTGCTCATTAACCTGAGCGGTCAAGACCTGCGCTAGCATCTGAATGGCCGCTCAAAACTCAGCATGAGTGGCTGGCTCTGGTGCTTGAGGCTCCTGAACTGGTGGGGCTGGCTGATGTTCATGACCGTTTCCATCCTCGTGTCCCTCACCACCTCCATTCCTCCTTCCATTCATCCTTCGAGGAGTCATGATTCTGCAATCTCGAATAGCACGAATTAGAGGGATAGAAAGACTTTTCATCGCACGACATAGATCATGAAAGATGGGAACATTTCCTAAAACGTTTCGTAGCCTCTTTGTCATAAGTGTGGCGCTCTTCACACGTAAGAAAAAGACTCTACTTAACGCTACTTTCATACTCCCTAGGACACTTCAAACCTATGGCTCTGATACCAAGTTTTTCAGGACCCGAGCGTAGACCCGGATCTTAGACGCGGGACAAGGGACCCCGAGAGACCCCAAGTCAACCCATGGCATAACCATTCACTAACTCATTCAATAAACATGAAGAAAACATAATTATAAACTCAGCGGAAGTCTAACTTAGCATAAAAACAGAATGAACATCTGAAGCTGAGTACATGTCCAAGTCTGATAAGCCTCTACTCTGGACGAGCTGATGAGACAACGCCCCCAACTAGCTCAACAATACTAAAAATACAAATACAACCAAGATAACTCAAAGTCTAGTCCTCGAAAGATGAGGACTCACCAACTAAGTAGGTACTGACTCTGATAAGCGCCTACAAATGGGGTTGGTCCTAAGAACCGGATCCTGCATCATGAAACGATGCAACATAGAAAGTATGCGTCCAGTACATGGAATGTACCAAGTATGCAAGGTAAATAAAACCGCTTAAGTAATAAATCATTTAAAACATTCCATCACATATGATAAGCTTTTACATGAAAATAGAATGCTACAAGCAATCATTCTGAAATCGTACTCTTATCATAACATGACCATACATAGCTTTAGAACAACATGATTGACTCGAATGACTCAAAGCTAAAACATAACATTTATATTAAAAGCTGAACAATGAGTCAAACCTTGCTTTATGAACACACATGCATGAGTGATCATCGTCAATTATGAATATGCAAATCTGAATGATACAAACAATGGGAGACGCATCACTTAACCGACATACCATGATAGAGCTTACGTGGTCCCAACTATCACACTCAAGTGGGTAGAACCATCCATAACCTTTCCAGGGCGATGGATGATACCATGATATCGATATCAAGCTGAAGGGCCAATCGGGCTGGGGATAGCTCACAGGGAAGGTCCCAATAATATAATAGTATCAACCTACATTGGTTCGTAGTTCTGGGGCATAGGGTAATCGACCCTTAACCGCTCCGTGCTAGACTCTTCTCCCAAAATATGCAATGCTCTACATCGTATTAATACGAAGATCAACATCATCTAGTGACGAAGCTCAACATGAAATTATGCATAAACTCAACATCGTATGAAACGAAGCTCAACATTGTCTATTGACAAAGCTCATAATGAAATCATGCATATACTAGACATCAAATAAATATGAAGCTCAACAATGTCATTTCGACAAAGCTAGAATGAAATCATGCTTAGACTCAACATCATGTGAAATGAAGCTTAACATTGCCCTTGACAAAGATCGACAATAATATGCATATCAATCAAGGATTTACGCATACAAAAGGCTTTACTTTGAAACATACCACAGGCTAGAATTCAGAATAAGAGTTAAAGGAAACTTTCATCTCAACCATGTGGTAAGCTCATGTCGGGGAAAATCACTATTTGAAAACATCATATGGGCATCACCCAGAGCTCTACCGTACGTGGGTCTATTTAATCTTCTTTGAAAACATCATCAAAATCATGGGTAAGGTTGGAAACATGCTTTTCATCCATCTATTCCATCATCATCACATTCTTCCACAATCATTTCTATTACGAACTATCCACACATGGGCATTTTAGATTTAATTTTAGAAAAAAAAAATTGTAAAAGAAATTAAGTTAGAATCTGCCCAAGCTTGGTAAACCATCAATATTAACTCAATCTAATCATACCCATGAATAGAGATGTAAGAATCATACAATTGAATGAAACCCCATACTTAATCATTACAAACCAATCACAATTTGATAGGGAATGGGAATGGGTGTGGAAGGAAGCACCCACTCAAAGCCTTACATACTTGGGATTTGAAGAATTCTAACTCTTCCTAATTGCCCAGCTGAGATTCCCCTTTGAAAACCTTGAGAATTCACCTTGATTCTTCTCCTCAAACCCCCAACCTTGCATGTATGAAAGTAATGGACTAAGATAGGTTTTCTTTGCTAAAAACCCTCTATTAAGAGCTTAAAACGACGTAGTATAGGCCCTTAGAACTTATAAATTACGGAAAAACCCTTACTAAATTCACTGAAAATAATTGTCGGGGGTTCCTAACAGACGACCCGACGACTCGTCACCAGGGCTCACGATCCGTTGGTTCACTCATTAAGTTCACTGGATAACTGGTCTGTCGGGGCTCCTAACGAGTGCCATGAAGACTCGTCCCCAGCAGCCACACTCGTTGCCACCTCCCGTCAAGTGCACTGGATCAATTTTCAAACCTTCCTCTAAAACCACCCCACGTCTGACATGACGACTCGTGGTGGCTGACCACGAGTCGTTACATCGCCTGTGGGGACCTCGAGTCCCACATCCTTTCAGGCCTTCCCACGAGTCACTTGACAACTCATGGGGTCTCCTCACGAGTCGTTTAGTGACTCATTCTACAACTGCTACAACATTTTTCCAGTTCTTCTCTGATTCACTTCCAGGTCCGATTCTTGAATTCTCGGGGTATAAAATAAGGAATACCCATCAGCAGGATGAGGGTTATCACAATCCACCACCTCAGCAGCTCCAGCAGGCCGACCAGCTAAATAGGCTAACACATTAGGTACAGAGGGAGATCAACGACAAAACCATTTTTATGCATTATCATCTCGTCAAGATCAGGAGAACTCACCAGATGTACTCACGGGTATGTTGCATCTTTTCCACCTAGATGTATATGCCCTGCTTGATTCGTGGGCCACACTATCATTCGTGACTCCCTACGTAGCAGTTCAGTTCAATATTAGTCTAGAAGTACTCTCAAAACCCTTCTCAGTCTCCACCCCAGCTGGCAAGTCAGTTAGAGCCAACTAAGTGTATAGAAACTATCAAATCTCAGTTTGCAATAAAGTCATTCCAGATGACCTTGTAGAGTTAGACATGGTCAACTTTGACCTCATTCTTGTCATGGATTGGTTACACTCTGGTTATGCCTCAGTCGACTGTAGAACTAGGGTCATCAGGTTTCAATTCCCTAATAAACCAGCTCTAGAATGGTCGAGCAGTAGTTCTGCGTCGAAGGGTAGGTTTATTTCCTACCTTTAGGCCAAGAAGCTTATCTCTAAGGGATGTATTTATCATCTAGTTCAGGTCAAGGATTATGATTCTGAGACCCCAACTATCCAGTCAGTCCCTCTTGTCAGAGGGTTTCCAGATGTGTTCTCCAAAGATCTTCCCGAAGTCCCTCCTGAACGGGAAATTGACTTCGGCATAGACCTTATTCTAGATACTCAGCCTATCTCTATCCCTCCTTATAGAATGGCCTCAGTTGAACTTAAAGTGTTGAAGGAGTAGCTAAAGGATCTTCTTGATAAGGGTTTTATCAGACCCAACATCTCTCCCTAGGGTGCTCCAGTATTATTCATGTGAAAGAAAGATGGTTCCCTCAGAATGTGCATGGATTACTGTTAGTTGAACAAGGTCACAGTCAAGAACAGGTATCCCCTACCCAGAATTGATGACTTGTTCAACCAACTTCAGGGAGCTAGCTGTTTCTCCAAAATATATCTCAGGTCGGGGTATCATCAGCTAATAGTTAGAAAGTGTGACATATCGAAAACAACTTTCAAGACTCAGTATGGACACTTCTAGTTTGTGGTAATGTCCTTCGGACTAACAAATGTCCCTGCATCCTTTATGAACCTGATAAACGGAGTATTCAACAGTATCTGGATATGTTCGTCATCGTATTCATCGATGAAATTCTGGTATACTCCAGAAATGAGGAAGAGCATGCTAATCACCTGGGGATAGTGCTTCAAATACTCAAAGACCGTCAACTATTCGCCATGTTCAGCAAGTGTGAATTTTGGTTGAAGTCCGTGACTTTTCTTAGGTCACATGGTCTCAGGTGAAGGTATACAAGTTGATCCTCAACAGATAGCAACAGCGAAAGACTGGCCCAGAACAACCTCCCCAACCAAAATCAGAAGTTTCTTGGGTTTGGCTGGTTACTATTGACTCTACCAGAAGGATCGGACAGATTTATAGTTTATTGCGATGCTTCCAGAGTTGGACTTGGTTGTGTTTTGATGCAGCGGGGCAAAGTGATAGCCTACGCCTCTAGACAACTCAAGGTTCATGAGAAGAATTATCTAACTCATGAGTTGGAGTTGGCAGCGGTAGTGTTTGCATTGAAAATATGGAGACATTACCTATACGGGGCTCACGTTGATGTTTTCACCAAGCACAAAAGCCTTCAGTATGTATTCAGTCAGAAGGACCTGAATCTCCATCAAAGAAGGTGGTTGGAACTCCTGAAGGATTATGACATGAGCGTGCTATATCACCGGGGCAAAGACAATGTGGTAGCTGACGCCCTAAGAAGAGTGTCTATGGGTAGTGTGGCTCATATTGAGGAAGGCAAAAAGAAGTTGGTGAAGGATATTCACAGGCTAGCTCAGTTAGGGTAAAGCAGTTCAGACTCCTCTTTAGTTGATGAAGTTAAGTCCAAATAGGATGAAGATCCCATCCTTCTTAAACTCAAGGAAGCGATTCTCAAAAAGGAGGTTGGGGCTTTATCCAAAGGGGGAGATGGTGTGCTTCGCTATCAGGGCGGATTATGCGTACCGGATGTCGGTGACCTGAAACAATAGATATTAGCTGAAGCACATAGCTTGAGATACTTTATCCACCCTGGTGGTACTAAAATGTACCGCGATTTGCGGGATATTTACTGGTGGAACGGCATGAAGAGGGACATCACCGAATTCGTAGCCGAGTGCCCGAACTGCCAATAAGTCAAGGTAGAGCATCAAAGACCGGGAGGTATGACCCAATATATCAACATACCCACATGGAAGTGGGAAGAAATAAATATGGACTTTATTATGGGTCTACCTCGAACTCATCGGCAACATGATTCCATCTGGGTAGTCGTAGATCGTATGAATAAGTCAGCACATTTCCTCCCAGTTAAAACTACAGATTAAGCCAAGAACTATGCTAGACTTTACATACGGGAGTTGGTCTGGCTTCATGGAGTGCCATTATCCATCAACTTAGACAGAGGTAACTAGTTCACCTCATATTTCTGGAAGTCTTTTCAGAAGGGATTGGTACCCAGGTCAAGCTCCGCACAACTTTTCACCCGCAAAAAGAGGGAAAGTTGAGTGGACTATTCATACCCTAGAAGATATGTTGAGGGCATGAGCGATCAATTTCAAAGGCAGTTGGGATGAACACTTGCCTCTTATCGAGTTTGCGCACAACAATAGTTATCACTCCAGCATCCAGATGGCACCATTTGAGGCATTGTATGGTAGACGGTGTAGGTCTCCTATTGGATTGTTTGAGGTTGGTGAAGCTGCAATAATTGGGCCAGACTCTATCTATGAAGCTATGCAGAAGGTACAACTCATCAAAGAAAGATTGAAAATAGCTCAGAGCCGTCAGAAATCTTATGTTGATTGAGGAGAAGAGAATTGGAGTTTGCTGTGAATGACTAGGTCTATCTGAAAATTTCACCCATGAAAGAAGTGATGAGGTTTGGAAATAAGGGAAAGCTCATTCTGAGATATGTGGGACCCTATAGAGTTTTGTGGTGAATTGGCAAAGTAGCCTATGAGATGGAATTAACTTTAGAGTTGTCTTATGTGCACCCAGCATTCCATGTGTCATTATTGAAGAAATGTGTTGGCGATCCAACTTCCATTGTGCCATTGGAAAGTGTAGGAATAAAGGATAGTCTCTCATATGAGGAGGTCCTAGTCCAGATCCTTGACCGTCAGGTTCGTAAGCTAAGAAACAAGGAGGTAGCCTCAGTCAAGGGCTTATGGAGAAATCAGTAGGTGGAGGGAGCTCGTGGGAGGTTGAGCCAGATATGATGGCCAGATACCCACACTTTTTCTCTACCGGCTCAGTCACAGCTTGAGATATCAGCCTTTCCCTAAAACTCAATTTATTTTTCATGTTCAACTCATGTGTTTAGGTCTCTTTTGTGTTTATGGATGTATGTAAGAAAAGAAAATTCAGTTTGGCTATGTAGTTTAAATCGGAGGTATCCATTTCATCAACTTTTGGTTTTAATGATTAGTATTTGAATATTATCATTGCATCTCTCTACTTTCCTATGTGTTTTCTAACATTCAAGGACGAATATTCCCAAGGGGGAGATATTGTAATGCCCCGAAAACTCAAGGACTAGGACACGAGACTTAAATGAGAGAAAATTGGGAAATCTACTCAAGGTCACAAAACGAGTCGTTTTGTGACCCGTGGGGAGTGACCACGAGTCATTAGGTGACTCGTGGTGAGACCTGGGGGTTTATTTCAAAATTTTTGTATTTGGGGTGAGCACGAGTCATGGTCCACTCCATGAGTTGTGAGGTGACCCGTGGTCAAGAAATGTGAAGACCAGGAGAATTTTGGCAGTGAACTTCACGATTGGTCACCACGAGTCGTGGGGTACACCACGAGTCACGGTGTCCCTCATGGTGACCAATAGGGGATCCTAGGAAGTGGACCCAATGACTGTGACCACGAGTCGTGGTCTCTAGGAACGAGTCATAGGGCCATGGGGGACTAGAAGTCAGTTTTCCTGCGAATTTCCAAGGGCCTTTTAGTAATTTCCTACCTTTCTAAATATGAAACGACGTCGTTTTATATATAATTTCTGACTTATTAGTGGGGGTAAAAGGTTTCTTTTCTCATTTCCCACTCAAAATCTTCAGAAAAGCAGATCGTAGAAAGTTTATCTTAGAGCATTTCAGAGCAAGAACTAGGGAAGACCTTTTCTCGTCAATTCTCAAGGAGATTCTTCGGGCTTCTTCTTCAGGTATGTGGGAATTCAATAAGGGGATAATTCTTCCCTTGTGTCCCTCCAAAATCCTTCTCTAATTTCTCTATGAATCCTAGCCCTGAGTTTCGAATGTGAAGGGAATGAATGTTAATTTTCTTGGAATTCACATAGCCTAATATTTATGATCATTTTAGACATGATTTCCATCAGTTCATGAATTTATTGATGTTATTTCCACAAAAGTAAATTTTAGCCCTACAGATCTTTGAATGTTGAGAAATTCTTGATAATGTCTTTTTTAATCCATGTGGAACCATCATGTATATTAGTTATTGGTATTTTCCACCAGCTAATGGAAGTATTGGTGCTTATCCCTGCATATTTACTTCAGCCATAGTTCTTGAGGGCAGAACAAACTAGAAATTCATGTTGAAATGATAAATCTTGGAGTTTTCTTGATTATACCAGATTAGTGAATTCCCTTACTATTTTACATGCTAGGTTCACAGTTAGATACATGATTGTATAGCCTTAATAGAAAGATGAGTTCTCTCAGTGTCAGTCAGAAATGTCAGCTGATCAGTTTGACTACAGAAACGTTTGAGGTATCAGTATCACCTCCTAGTTATCAGAATCAGATTCATAATTCAGTTTAGTGGTCCACTAGGCAGTCATAATATTTTAGACATATAGCTCTGACTAGCCTCAGGACCCTAGTTCAGATTTCAGTTTGTTCTCAGACGGTTGCGACACTTCTAGATAAACAGCTCTGACCAGTCTAGAACCCAGTTTCAGAATCTGTTCTGATAAGACTTTCAAGGTACTTTCAGTTATGTATCCCTGACTAGTCTTGGGCCCTAATTTCGATCTATTAGCTTAGTATTTAGTCTATGATTATCTAGTGGGAGTAGGATAGCACCGAGCGGACCAGAGTTCCAACGCACCCAGGTTCCCAGAACTACGTTGCCAGCATAGATTTAGATATGTATTGGCCTGATTGGCCCCAGACTTTTGTGATCACCCAGTTTATGCCTTTATACCCTGGCAAGGTATATTGGTGGAATGTATACATCGGAATCCACGTCTAGCTCACGTGGTTACATGTTGGTTATAGACTCTCCCACCAGTCAGTTCAGTCTAGTCTCGGTCCAGTTCAGTTCAGATCAATAATCCAGACTCAGAATGTGCTTTGACCATTAGACAGGGTCTTCTAGACCACCTCAGTAATACAGTTATTCAGTTTAGTAGCTTTAGTTGGTCATTACATGTCTTCCAGTTCAACATTTCTTTTATTATTCATTATATTGTATTATGTTCCTCTCACTTACTCAGTACATTCTAACCTTTATGCTGTATCATTTTATAATATAGCTGCAGGATCACAGTCCCAACCCCATTAGCAGACCGTATATCGAAGAACTCAGCTATCCTGTTGGTGAGTCCTCATCCTTTGAGGATGAAGATTACTTTCTTTAGTCATGATTTCATTTCCTTTATTTTGATTTGGAGTTAGCTGGGGTTTTATCCTAGCATCTCATCAGACCTAGTGGTTTTCAGACATAAAGTTGTTTTCAGAGTCATAATGATTTTATTAAATATGTAACCTTGTTCAAGTATTATTTTTCTTGCTTTAAATTTCCGCTGCATGTATTTTTGTGTTACCTAGAATGTCAGTGTATGATAGACCAAGGGTTGACTTGGGTCACTTGTGGCTTCAAGTACCGTGTTCCGTCCAGGATGTAAACTCGGAGCATCACACTTATTCACTTATTTCCACTAGGAATCTCAATATTATGTGTTAAGACACTGAGCCTCTGATGTTCTATCTTTACCTATTGGCAATTTGTACATTGCACTACATACTTTCCCATATTTCTTTTCATCTTGTCCCACCAATAGACCTCTTTAAGGTCATGATACATTTTTGTGGAGTATCGTGAATGATGTGCCTCAATCATAATCTTTTTCAAAATCTTACCATATTAGGAACACATAATCTACCTTGGCACCTTAAGACGCCATCCTCTCCAAGATCAAAGTATCGTGAATTATGTGCCTCAATCATAATATTTTCCTGAAGTCCTGCCACATTAGTAAAGCATAATCTACCTTGGCAAGGTGCCATTCTCTCCAAGATCAAATCCTATAATCTTATATTGGTGGATCTTTTCTTTATATTGCAGTAATATAGAGTCATCGTACTGTCTTTCTTTCACTTCCGCTACTAAAGATGATTCTACAGTATGTTGAACAACCACTCCACCATCTTCATATTACTAGAGCCAGACTCCTATGTTAGCTAACCTGCAAATGTCTTTAACTATTTCCTTTTTTTTCTATTGGAAAATGGGGTATAATTCCCATAGACATTCAGCTGAGGGCATCAGCTATCACATTAGCTTTACCTAGGTGATAGAGGATATTGACATCATAGTATTTTAGTAATTACAGCCATCTCCTCTGCCTCAGGTTCAACTCATTCTATTTAAAGATATATGATCAATAAATATATCAACATGAACCCCATATAAATAGTGACGACATATTTTTAGTGTAAATACAACTGCTGCCAATTCTAGATCATGTGTCGGATAATTCTTTTCATTCTTTTTGAGTTGTCTAGAGGCATATACTATCACCTCACCGTGTTGCATCAATACACAACCTAATCCAACACTAGAAGCATCACAATATACTGCATACCTTTTAACCCCTTCAGGCAAGGCTAATACTAGTGTTGATGTTAATTTATCTTTTAGCTCCTAGAAACTCCTTTCACAAGCCTTTGATCATTAAAACTTGACTGTTTTCTTGGTTAACTTGGTAATTGGAGCACATATAGAAGAAAAACCCTTAGAAAACCTTTTGTAATATCGTGCTATCCCCGAGAAACTACGTACCTCTATCGACTTCGTGGGTCTAAGCTAATTCTTTATAACTTTTATTTTTTGAAAATCCACACTAATAACCTCATTAGATACAACATGCCCAAACAATGCTACTGAGACTAGCTAGAACTCATACTTGGAGAACTTGGCATATAATTGGTGGTCTTAAGGGTTTGTAGTACCGCCCTGAGATGATTTTCATGGTCTTCTTCGCAACATAAGTATACGAGAATGTCATCTATAAACAAATCACAAAAAAATTGAGAAAGGGCTTGAAAACCCTATTCATAAGGTCCATGAAGGAAGCTGGGGCATTTGTTATACAAAATGACATGACAAGAATATCAAAATGCTTGTATCTAGTTTAGAAAGTTGTCTTTGGAATATCTGTTTCTCTAACCTTCAACTGATGATATCCAGACCTTATATCAATTTCTGAGAAACAATTGGCACCCTGCAACTAATTGAACAAGTCATCTATACGAAAAAGTGAATATTTATTCTTTATTGTAACTTTATTCAGCTGATGGTAGTCTACAAACATGCGCAACAAACCATCTTTCTTTCGTATAAATAATACGGGCATACCCAGGGAGATATACTAGGTTAGATGAACCCCTTGTGAAGAATATCTTTTAATTGTTCTTTTATCTCTTTCAACTCTGCTATGGCCATTCTATAAGGTGGAATACATATAGGTTGGGTACTGGGATTCACATCGGTACAAAAATCTATCACCTTGTCTGGTGGGAGTCCAGGAAGTCCTTAGGAAACACTTCAGGATATTCATTTACAATTGGCACGGATTGAAGGGTTGGTGCCTCCTTTTCAGCATCAAGGTCCCTTAGCTAGACTAGGTGATATAAAAACCCTTTTGATATCAACTTTCTTGCCTTAAGCTAGGAGATAAACTTACCCATTGACATCACAACATTACCTTTTCATTCCAGGACTGGCTTGCTCAAAAGATGGAATCGTACAAACTTAGTTCGACACTCAACTGTGGCATAACAAGCAGATAGCCAATCCGTGCCCATAATAAGATCAAAGTCAACCATTTAGAGCTTAATTAGATTTGCCTTAGTATATCTTCCAACTACTGTAACTGCACCTTCACGGTAGACTCACCTAGCTATAATTGATTCACCAACTGGGGTCGATACTAAAAATGGTTTTTGTAACCTTTCTGGTTCTACCCTAAATTAACCAGCAATATACGGAGTAATATATGACAAGGTAGCTCCCGGATCTATTAGTACATATACATCATCTGAGAAAATGGATAATATACCTATAATGACATCTGTTGAGTCCTTAGAATCCTGACGGGCTGCTAAAGTATAAAAGCTATTTTGACCACTACCTGAACTGGTTCCCCTACCTCTGCCTTAGCCTACTGGTGTCTAACGGCCATGAGGTGGGGGTAGTATTGATGATGATGCAACTGAAAACCTGATAGGCTAGTCTTTAGTGTCTCTATACACTTGTTCGGATGAAGGACAATGCCTCATAGTGTGGCCAACAACCCCACATCTATAACAAGCATTTTCAAACCATACTGACATACTCCAACATGTGCCCTACCATACTGGCTACGATGGGGTAGAGGTGGCCTCATCTAATTTATACCTTCCTATGTCTGCGGACTTCCTACTCTAGGGTGCTGACCTCATCTTGACTGACTACCTTGATCATGTTTGGCCCTCAAAAACTAGGAGCTTGAACTTCTATTTCAACTATACTAAAGAGGATAGGAGAAATCACTTAACTTGTAAGGGTAAAATGGGTAGTTAGGTAGGGAAAAAAGGGTTGCCTTACTCCCCCATCTTAACCAATATGATACCTTATCTTTCCATAGGAGAATTTCACAAAAACTAAGAAACTTTACTTACCTAAACTTGGAGAAGACTTGAAGAATGTCAAGAATCCTAAGAGGAAATTTTTAGCTAGCTTCTTATCTAAGAGAGAGATAGAGCTCTTTATGTCTTGAACTTTTCTGGATGAATAAGTGGTATTTTAACTCAAGTATATCCCTTTAAAGGGGTCCCTTTGGCTGACATATTTAGACCCAATTTTGGGCAAAGTTGAGTTAACTTTTTGGGCCAAATTTTTGTCAAATTTGTGGGCTATTTTGAGCAGAATCTTAGCCTACCTTTGGTCCGTCTTTTGGGATGATTTTAAGATCATTTTGGGCGATCATATTTACAAATAAGTGATGCACCTACCTGGCACTTCAAGAAACTCAAAAGTATAAGTAGATGATGCACCTACTTGGCTTAAACTCGGAATCCTTTGGGACTTAATTCAATTGGACTTTTTGGGCAGATTTGGTGTCACTTTTTTGGGCCACCTTTAAGCTTCATTTGGGACACTATTAGTTCAACTAATACATGTAGGTATTATACCTACTTGATCCTCTTAACTTTGTCCATTGCACTTAAGTAGATAGTGCATCTACTTGTCATTATAAGCCTAGTTTAGTTGATGAGCACCAAACTTCCTTTACTCCATTTTTTCTGTCACACCCAAACCGGGGAGGCGCGACTGGAACCTGGTGCTACTCCTAATACGAGCACATGTAGCAAACAAATATAAAACATAGACTAAAACCGTTAAGGCTCGGTGACTCGACACCCACAAGACAGGCATAAAAGAAACATAAGCAACACATACAACATACATTGGACAACTAACGAAAAGAAATATACAAGGGTAACCACCACCCTTTAACCCAATAGGTCATGTCTATGAGCCTCCACTGAGTTAACAGGTTCATACTAGTCAGGATAGGCCCCAACCTACCCAATATGTACTCAAAATCAAAAATAGCATCTCCGAATGAACTGGAGTGTACCGATGTAAACTGAAACTCAATTCAAGCACGGGGTCCATGATCAACAAGACGATTAAGACCTGCAGGAATAAATGCAGCACCCTAACTAGGGCATCAGTACACAATGTACGAGTATGAAAGGTGACAATAAAATAAGAGTTCAAAATCAATGACAACTAAATAGGAGATAGAATTATAACCTCAGGAACCCACCTGAAAACCCACTTACCTAGGGCATGTAGTCGACCTCAAACCATCACATAGTGTCAATCAAAAATACAAAATAATCGCATCAAACAATAACAACAATCAAGCACCACTAGGGCCTCTCTCAGCTGTGCATAGTTAGCAGAGCTCCATCTATCCGGGAGAGCCAATCATGATCCCAGGAAGGCTCCGAATAGACATATACGGCGCTATGGAGGAATGTACCTCCCTATAGGTCTTTCATGTCTCAGAATGATCCTATGGGAAGCAAACTCGACTCGACCATAAGCTAATTTTTCTACCCCTTGGACTCAACCCCGTGGCCAGACCTACTCTCAGCGTTGGGTATCCACGAGTCCCAAGGGCCTCAACACACATACACATACAAAATCACATAATCACAAAATTGACCATCAAGAATCACATATAAAGGTCTTAGGCAGCCCCAACTCGACTTATAGCCCGCGTCAATCGACACCTGACACAACCAATTCTAAGGGTTGTTCGACTCGACAACGTGCCAACTGACACACGAGTCTAAAACCAAGATTATGATAACATACATACACATATCCTACACAACCAGTAGCTCAACCAAGAGTCTACCAACACGTTCTTAAGACACCACAAAGAAGCCCATATTCACGAAAACAATACTAGCTTAAACCTTATGAAAATCATGCCGAAAAAGGTAAGAAATGGCCTAACCATACCTAGGAATCCAAAGAATGCAAGACAACCGAACTTCCACTCCTTTGGCTCACCATGATACTTCCCAAGAACAGTTTTAAAAACCAGAAACAATATTCTACAAGAAACAAACAAGAGAAACAACATGGAACGACGTTTACCGGCTAGTTCTTAAGAATTTGACGGTAAGAAAGCTAAGGTGACAACCTACCATCCCCAATAGCTTAAAAAACAACCTTAGAAAACTAAACATCAACATGGAAAAAGTCTTACCAAGCAAAATCCACGAAACAGCCACAAGAAACTTTAAAACAACGCCGTTACACGAGTTCTACGGCGAATTCTAGACCTCCCGACACTAAAACTCACTTGGGTTGAGATTCCTATCCTCCAAACCCTTAGGATGCCATGGAAAAGCCTTGAGAGAGTCTTTCCTTCATGAAAATTTCCAGAAATGAAAATATTATAGAAATCCACCGACCAAAGGGACTTAAATAGTCCTCCACCGCCTTAGCTCTTTTTTGACGTGCCTGCTTGTACAGTCTCGCGAAAATACGAATATCTCTCTACTCCAAAGTTGGATTGATAAACAGTTTAATTCTTTCAAAACTAGACTCGTAGACCTTTAATTTTATAGGTCGCAGGCCCTCTTACACCTTATATATTGGGAGAGAAGCTTTGAGACATTTGACCAAAATTTTAAAAAGGAAATTTGCGATAACTTTTTCCAAATTTTATTCTACAGCTTGACGACGTCCAATCTTTAATATGATCATTGAGTGACTCAAATACCTCATAAGACTTTCTTCTTAACCTATTAATTACTGTTAGTCCTACCTCGGATGTACAGATTTATTTCTCAAATTATACGGGCCGTAACATTCTCCGCCCATAGAAACATTTGTTCTCGAATGTTGGACAACACGCACAATTCACACTTAGAAATCAATACAAAATAACTAACCCACAAGCCTACAAAACTAAGGGTATAACACAACTGAAATTAAGGACACGACATGCGTCAGACCTACCAAGGTACAGCTGACTCACGCGCGACTTATACAACTAAAATTATACATGTACCTGACGTGTCACCTACCGGAGGATCTACGACCTGCTAATTCCCCAATGTAAAGAAAGAGCCATGTGCTCGACCAAACTGAATCCCTGGCTCAGTCGGCCCTACCGGTATGGATGATCATACTGCAGACCCTATCGATTGTGCCATACCACCACGCTCTCTCTGTGGGCAATTCATAAACTTGTGACCCATAACACCCGCAAGTATAACAAGTAATCATCTCCCTTCTACACTGTCCCTCAAGACTTATGATGCACACCCTGCATGATGGTGGTGCCATACTTTTAGACTATCGCTGTCCTAACTTCGCTGGAGTACTATTACTAGATTCTGTACCTGACACTATTGATGTCGGATGTCTGGATGACTTCCCCTAAAACCGTGGCCTAGAGCCACCCCCTGACCCACTTTGGAAGTCTGCAGGCCTCGTTCTCTTTTGTTGTTCCCTCTCAGCCCGCTCCTACTCTACCTGGTTCAAAATGTCATCCTCCTAACTTTGCGCCAATGCCTGTATACATGCTATGCTCGCACCTTTCTGCATAGCAGAGACCATAAAATACTGCACATATTCTAGAAGCAACCCATTCACATACCGATGTATCCTAGCTCGCATGCTGCTAACAAAGG
Source organism: Datura stramonium (assembly GCA_018107945.1). Taxonomy (NCBI): domain Eukaryota; kingdom Viridiplantae; phylum Streptophyta; class Magnoliopsida; order Solanales; family Solanaceae; genus Datura; species Datura stramonium. Next base: position 76,091 of record JACEIK010002255.1, read on the forward strand.
AAGGAGTATATCGGGCCAGCGAATCAAATCGAAGTCCATACTCCTGCAGGATCATATCTTCCTTCTCATAGTGAAAAACCATTCTGCCCTATCATCTCGAACCTCCAAAGGCAGGTACTGATCCAGAAATGCGTCAACAAATTTATCCTACTTAATTGGAGGTGCATCTCGACCCCTCAAGTGCTCCCAACCTTCATACCATAACACCACCACCTCGTGTAATCTAAATGCCACTAATTCTACAGCCTCAATGGGACTGGCATGCATAACTCGAAAGATGCGATACAACTGATCCATGAAGTTCTGCGGGTCCTTGTTTACCTGTGCCCCAAAGAACTCTGGAGGATTCAAAGCTATGAACTCTTGAGTCTAGGAACTCCCAGCTCATTCTCCAAACCCTGCGGCTGGCTATGCCCTAACCTCTGGCTGTCCTACCACTACTCTGGCTAGTAACTATACCACAACCCTCAACTCCTGATCTATCACAACTGGGAGAGGTGCCAGAGGTGCTGCAGCTCTCGGGGCTTGCTCAGCCCTTGGAACATCTCTAGCTGGGGATACCGATTCCGGTGATGGAGTGACAGCCTCAACTTGAGCCTTAGATGGGTCTGTCTCTACAGGGGGTACCTTGCTAGAACCCTCATCACAGCAACACCCAGCCGCTACCCAACAATCATTCTATGAGTTATAGGCATCTCCTGCACAATCCAACAAACATAAGTTTAGATCCCATTCTTATAACCTTAGACTCAACACAAGATTTGATTTAGAATGAAGAGTAACCATCCTAAATGCCCTGTAGCCTCCTGTTTATAAATATGCTGCATAACGCACACATAAAAAATACCCTACTAGACACGACTCACAGACTCCCTAAGAAGAACTACTCTAATACCAAGTTTGTCACACCCCCACCCCGGAAGGCGCAACTTGTACTTGGTGACACTCCTGATACAAGCACATGCAACAACCAAATATAAAATATAGACCAAAATTGTTAAGGAGCAGTGACTCAACCCCCTACAAAACATTGGCCAACTATGCCGCCAACTAACCAAAAGAAATATAAAAGGGTAACCACTACCCTTCAACCCAAAAGGTCATGTCTACGAGCCTCTACTGAGTTAACAGGTTCGTACTAGTCGGGGCAGGGCCCCCACCTACCTTATATGTACTCAAAATCAAAAAGGACATCTCCGAATGAATCGGAGTGTACCGATGTCAACTAGAACTCAGCTCAAGCACGGGGTCCACGATCAACCTGACGATCAATACCTATAGGCATGAATGTAGCGCCCAGACTATGGCGTTAGTACACAATGTACAAGTATGAAAGATGACAACAAAATAATAGTTTACAGTCGATGACAGCTAATAGGAGATAGAATGATAAACTTTGGAACCCACCTAACAACCCACTTACCTGGGGAATATTGTTGGCCTCAAAATATCACACAGTGTCAATCGAAAACACAAAAATAATCGCATTAAACATTAACAACAATCAAGCACTGTCAGAACCTCTCTCGTCTGCGCTCCATCCATTCGGTAGAGCCAATCGCGATCCCAGGAAGGCTCATAATAGACATATATGGCGCTATGGAGCCATGTACCTCCCCATAGGTCTTGCATGTCTTAGAACGGCCTTATGGGAGGCAAAGTCAACTCGACCATAAGCCAAAATTGTTCTACCCCTTGGACTCAACCCCGCGGCCGGACCTACTCTCAGCGTTAGGTATCCACAAGTCCCAAGGTGCCAACACACACACAAAAAAAAAATCACAAAATCACATAATTCAAAATCAAGAATCACATATAAAGGTCTTAGGAAGCCCCAACCCGACTAACAACCGGTGTCAACTGACACTTGACACAATCAATTCTAAGGGTTGTTCGACTCGACGACGTGCCAACCAACACATGAGTCTAACCCAACCTTATGACAACACATATACACATATCATACACAACCAGTAGCTCAACCAAGAGTGTACCAACATGTTCTCAATACACCACAAAGCAGACCATATTAAAGACAACAATACTAGCTCAAACCCTATGGAAATCATGCCGAAAAAGAGAAGAAACGGCCTAACCATACCTAGGAATCCAAAGAATGCAAGAATACCGAACTTCCACTCCTTATGCTCACTAATATACCGCCCAATAAAAAGTTAAACAACCGGAAACAAGCTGCTACAAGAAACAAACAAGAGAAACAACATGAAATGACGTTTACCGGCTAGTTCTTAAGAATTCGACGGTAAGAAAGCTAAGGTGACAACCTACCATCACCAACAGCTTCAAAACCAGCCTTAAAATTCTAAGAATAAACATGGAAGAAGGCTTACCATGCAAACTCCATGAAACTTCCACAAGAAACTTGCAAACCATGCCGCTACACGAGTTCTACAGCGAATTCTAGAACTCCCGACAACAAAACTCACTTGCGTTGAGCTTCCTAGCCTCCAAACCCTTAGGATGCTATGGAAATGCCTTGAGGGAGTCTTTACTTCATGAAAATTTCCAGAAATGAAAATATGATAGCAATCCATTGACCAAAGGGACTTATATAGTCCTCCACCACCTTAGCCATTTTTTGATGTGCCTGCTTGCACAGTCTCACAAAAACGTGAATATCTCTCTACTCCAAAGTTTGATTGACGGACTATTTAATATTTTGAAAACTAGAATCATAGACCTTTAATTTGATAGGCCGTAGGCCCCCTAAATCCCTATATATTGGAAGAAATATTCGAGACATTTGACCCAAATTTAAAAGAATTTCAACAAGGAAATTTGCGATAACTATTCCCGAATTTTTTTCTACAACTTGATCGATGTCCAATATTAAATACTATCATAGAGGGACTCAAATATCTCATAACACTTCCTTCTTAACCTATTAATTACTCTTATTCCTACCTCGACAGTACGGATATATATCTCAAATTATACGGGGCGTAGCATTTTCCAACTCTTAGTGGTCGTTTGGTTTGAAGATAAGTTATGTAGGGATAAGTTATGCTGGGATTAGTTATGTTGGATTAATATATTCTGAGATTAGTTATCCTGATGTTATTTCACATTGTATGTATGGTTTATTGTATTAAAAATAAAATACATTGGATAATTTCTAAGAAAAAATTATTTGTTTACTAAAATACCCTCCATCTTCTTTACAAATCTTTAGTTATTCATTCTTAAAAACAAAACCTCCCCACGTTTTTTAGCTTAAGTAGTGTGTGCATTTCCATGGTTATAAACATCTGCATTCAACTTTGTATCAGCTCCCATATATATATATTAGAATACAGAGAAAAAAATAGGATTAGATATTTCTAGCCAATTATGTGGCCACAATAATAACAAAACATATTTGCTACTTTGTGCATTCCGAAAAACATCATATATAAAAAGTGATAAATTCCATATATAAAAAGTGAAAGAGAAAAATAATTTAATCATGCCAGAAGGAAGTTAAAAAATTCATGATGCTAATAACACATATCTATCGTGAAAATTAATGTAGAAAAATTTACCGCCATTGTTTATCGATATTGTGTAAAGAATGTGAAAAGTGATATGAAAAAAAAATTTGATGGGGTGTTTTTGTCATTTGCATTAGATTATCTTGGGATAAGTTATCCAGTACTATTATTCCACCGAGAGGTTGGGATAACTTATCCCATCACTAATTATTAATCCTGGGATAAGTTATCCTAGAATTTATAACCAAACAAAGGATTAAACGATACTAAAAATTATCCCAGGAATATCTTCACTTATACATCATACCAAGCCACCCCTTAATCTCCTTTATTAACTCTTATTTACACTTGTATTACTAAAACTATAGGTTCAAATACCATTTTTTCATCCTAAATTTAAATACTTTCACCGACCTTCACTTAATCGTACACGCGTTGAAAGGTATGGGTTATCACGCGCTAAACTGGGGTAGGGCGTGACTGGCTCTCGACTCCAAAGTGATCGAGAAACTAGCTCTAAAGCATCTAACTGTAACCCTTTGGGCAACAGGGCCACCTGTAACAGTCAGTCATAGCATAAAAATGGACCGATCAGGTCTCAACAAACATAACAAAGATAGTGTGCCAAAAAGGCCACGATAGAAACTGAAATAAACTGCAGAACGCTAGCCAGTCTACAAACTAAGCTAAAACTGAACCACTGTACAACTAGTCCACAAAAGCCTCTAAAAGAGTAAACAATATAGAATGCATGGGAGGGGCCCTACCCATATTTAGAACAAAAATCCCAAATGACCAAACCAAACATAGGGATTTTGAAAGAAAGCAGCATACCAACTTTCGCTGGATCTAGGCTCCTCAGTATCAATCAGTCTGAGCTCTTGTCTACACCTGCAGCACGATTGCAGGGGTCCTAGGTGAAGGGATGTTAGTACAATGAAATGCATTGGTATGTAAAACTGAAAGCTATAAACAAAGAAATGCCTAAGGTAACTGAATTAGAGAAGGGAATAGCAACAACCTGACACTCTGGAACCTGTCAACATAAACAAATGTCAAGGAATAGCTGGATATAACTCAGAAGATAGGGTAGAGAGAGATACTCTATAACTCTGCAACTGACTATCCTATATGCAGACTTTGTGCATGAGTATAACATAACTAAATCATATGCCAACACTTCTTATAATTGGGCTTGAGTTTATGAGAATCGAATTGGTGGCTACCGGATACTTGGACCAGGATTTAAGCATGACTGCCTGATACTCAGACCAGGACTTTAAGAGTTTCCTGATACTTGGACCAGGACTTTATACGGTCGACCTAATACTTGGACCATGACTTTACACGGTCGACCTAACACTTGGAATAGGATTTTCATATATCATCCTTCACACAATAATCCATCTAATACTTGGACCAGAGAGGGCGTGCGGTAAATGAAATGCAAATCATGCAAGTGAGCAACTGAACAATGCAATATATATCTGACTTAGATATCAGGTCCAACTCGATGGACCAACTGAATAATATAAAGTAGCTGACTCAGCTAATGGGTCCAACTCAGATGAACTACTGAACATAACACTCCTAGAAATTGAAAAATAAGGCACATAAGACATAACTTGACTTGAAATCTTAACATGAACATGAGACTCGAGGAACATGACACTAGACCTTGCTGATGGGTTATTAGAACCAACTCTAGATACTTAGACCTAACTTTAGAATACATGG
>JACEIK010002255.1:81998-93295 GCA_018107945.1 Datura stramonium
CTTAGTCTCTTGAATTCATAGGTCAACAATAAATGGGAGAATATAATCAAAGTACCTCTAACAACATCAAGTGATGACTCTTGGTCCTGGCGACCACCTAGAGCACAAAAACGCTTCTACACTTTCCCTGAAACAAAACCTTCTCCCCTCTAACCCTTACCATGACCTGCTATAGGCTGAGAATTGGGGCTGGGAGGTTGAACTGAGGGTGATGATGCTGCTATTAAACCTGTCTGCTGTGCGGTATCACCCTTAATCCTTGCCGGACATTATTTCATATAGTGGTCAGGCTGTCCACAATGATGACATATATCCTGACCCAAACGGCACTACCAAGATGACTCTTACCGCATTGAGGACATGGGGTAATCGGAGGTTTCTCCTGACCTCGCAAATCGGATGGAGATGAACTCTAGTCTCTCTTCGGTCTTTGTAGCTGAGGTAGAGCACTCTCCGCAGGTCATGCCGTCTGAACCCCAAAGTCTCCTCTAGACTCTCTATAAGACCTTGCAGTTCTGGCCCTCATCCTCTACTCTTTTCCCCTACAAGTATCACAAATCGTGTGGACCAAATGCTCAACCTTCATAATAAAGGCTTGTATCCATGCAATGTCCATATGCTCCTGGGTAGATAACCCCAAACAATCTCGAGCTATATGAAGCTCTAGCCCCAACACTAACTGAACTCTATCCTCCATCGTCTGAACCAGGTGCGGAGCATACCTGGAAAAGAATTAAATCAAAGGTAATACTCCCCCACACTCATACTACCTTTCTCTAAATGCAAAAACTACTCCGCTCGAGCCTGCCGAAGCTCCAGGGTAGATATTGGTGCATTAAGGCCTCAGAGAACTCCTCCTACTTGACTGGGTGTGCATCAGCCCCTCTGGATCGAGCCCAAGCCTCATATCACAAAATAGCCATATCATGCAGTCTGAATACGACCAACTCTATCCCCTATGTCCCTGTAGCTCACATGACCTTCAACAGTCTATAGGTCTAATCAATGAAATCCTGGGGTCCTCACTCGGATTTGATCCGATAAACACTAGAGGGATCAAACCCAAGAACTCACGGGCTCTAGAACTCTTAGCTGCCTGGCCTCTATGTGCCTTCATTGCCTCCAACTATCTCTCCTATCCAACAGCAATATGAGCAATCAGCTGAATGACTCCCTCAAGGCCCTGTCCTTTCGGAGCAACTGGGGGTGCCACAGGCACGGGAGGGGCTGCCCTCTAACACCCTTAGGTATTGCTGGTGCGAGAGGAGCTAGAGGTCTACCTATCACTGCTCTAACTAAGGTTGGAGGAACTGTAGCACCTGGGGCAGGGGACTCGCTTTGAGCCTCTGACCTGTTTCCCTGCTCCACTGGAGAGCGACTAGTACCCTCTCCTACGGTTGTGCTAATCAAACCATGTGGTCATCTTCCTCATCACAGGAATACTCTGAAACAATAACATGACTTAGATAACACAATACTTATGACCTCGCTCTATAGCACAAACTATTAATAAAAGAAGTGAAACTCCTAAATGCCCTATAGCCACCTGATTATAGTATGGTGCAAAACATACCCGTAAGCAAGACTCTACTAGACATTGATTTTTGGAGTCCCTGGGACACGACATCACTCTGATACCATGTTTGTCACACCCCATAACTAGGGTAGGGTGCGACTGTCTCTCGACTCAAAAGTGATCGAGAAACTAGCTATATAATGTCTAAACTATAACCCTTAGGCCAACAAGACCACTTGTCATAGTTATTCATAGCATAGAAATAGACGGAAAAGGTCCCAATAAGCATAACAAACATAGTGTGCTGACAAGGCCATGATAGAAACTAAAATAAACTGCGGAAGGCCAGCAGGCCACAAACTAAGATGAAACTGAACCACTGTACAACTAGTCCACAAAAGCCTCTAAAAGAGTAAACAAAATACTGAATGCATAGGACAAGGCCCAGACCTAACCATATATATATATATATATGAAAAACCCAAAATGACCAAACCAAACAAAGGGATCTTGAAAGAAAGGAGCATACCAACTAATTGCTGGATCTGGGTTCCTACTGTACTAATCGATCTGAGCTCCGGTCTGCACCTGCAACACGATTGCAGGGGTCCCCAGGCGAAGGGATGTTAGTAGAAAGAAATGCACCGGTATGTAAGATTGAAAGCTGTAAATAAAGCAATGCCAAAGATGACTAAATTAGAGAAGGAATTAGCAACAACCTGACACTTTGGAACCAGTCAGCATAAACAATGGCAAGGAACAACTGAACATAATTAGAATATAGGGTGGAGAGAGATATTCTATAACTCTGCAACTGACTACCCTATATGCAGACTCTGTGCACGAGTATAACATAGCTGACTCATATACCAACACTTCCAATACTTGGACCAGACTATATGAGAATGGACTCAGTGGCTACCTGATATTTGGATCAGGATTTAAGTGTGGCTGTCGGATACTCAGAGCAGGAATTTAAGAGTTTCTTTATACTTGGATCAGGACTTTATACGGCCGACTTGATACTTGGACCAGGATTTTTATATATCATCCTTCGCACAATCAGCTATCTAATACTTAGACCAGAGAGGGTGTGTGGCATCACACAATCAATCATATGATACTAAAACTAGAGAGGGTGTGCAGTAAATAAAATGCAAATATTGTAAGTGAGAAATTGAATAATGCAATATGTATCTGACTCAAATACCATTCCAACTTGGAGGACCAATTTACAATGCAAAGTAACTGACATAGATAATAGGTCCAACTCGGAGGACCCACTGAACATAACACCCCTAGAAACTGATAGACAGGGACTTAAAATATAACTTGACTTGAAGCTCAACATGAACATGAGACTCAAGGAATATAACACTGGACTTCGTTGATAGGTTCTTACAACCAACTCTATATACATAGAACCAACTTCAGAATACTTGGAATCCATTTGAATACCTGGATTCAATTTAGAAATCTTAGACTCCACTTGAACTCAATTGGGAGAACTCAAATTTAATTATGGATACTTAGCGTCAACGTTCACTACTTTAGCATTGGTAACTTGTCAATAACTTAATAATAGGAGTTATGGAATTTCATTTAATCCTTAAGAACTATAAAACATATATACAAAAGTTTAGGTGACCATTTCAAGTAATCGCTCGTTGGTACCCTCAATTACCCTTACTAGCTTGACATTCGTACTTAGCATACGTGATTCTTACGTCGCCATATTTGCTTCATTTCTAATTTAATTATGTGGAAAGAACCTCATACATGATCAACATAACATATATAACATAATGTAAAGTACCATCTAACAATGCCTATGCTGAGGGGTCTCCAACTCGATGTACAACTACACCAACAAATCGACACATTATTACACTTTAAGCACCTGTTTGGGCTAGACATAATTTCAACATTTATCTATAATAAAATATGGGACTTAAATATTAAAATATAGCTTGACATACTTACTCAACACACATGAGAATTTTTCTGGCTCATTCAACTCTCAACGTACAAGTCATGCTTGAAAGAACTATGGATGAGACGCCTTATATACCTTTTTCCAATGAACTTTCCTTAGCTGAATTCCTACTTCAATGACAAGAATTTAACCTTATTAATCTCTTAAATTCATAGTTCAAAACTAAGCTTAATCTATCTCAAAAAATGCAGCCAAAATAATTCACCAAATGGTAGTCACAACAACAACAATAACTCACGGCAACACCAACAACTATAGCCATTTTCTTTACTTGTTTTCACAAGCTTTTGAGGGAGAAAATAAGAATGGAAAATGACCTAATTCTTCTGTAATACTTACCCTCAAAGTGAAGTATATTACCATCCAAAGAAACTGCCAGAAATCCTAGAAAAATTGAGCAAGAACTCAGCTCAAAAATAGTCCAACGGCAGCTCACTTAGCTTCCAAATTCCAGCCTTGTTGCTTGTCGTTGGGGGAGTCGTTGGAGGGATCACAGGTTGAGGAGGAAGTGGTGTCGACAGCAGCTGATGACGAGTCATTGGATGAAGTAACTACTCGTCCTGTTGGTCGTTGGTTGAGGAAGCTGAAACTAAGAAAAGGACCCCAGAAGCAACGGATGGTCACTAACAGTCATGGTGACGACCAACGACTCGTGGTGAGGGTCGTGGTCTCAGATCGGGCAGTCTTTATTTTTTATTTCCAGGGGTAATTCTGTAAAGTCCTATGCTTCCAGTTCTTAAATGGCGTCGTTTTGGGTGTTGAAGGGGGTCAAAATAGAGGGGTTCTCACTAGCCTAAGCCCCTGATTATCCAAAAATCATTGATAGAGTTTTCTTCACCTTCATCTCCCAAGTTCAAAGAGTACCTAGGGCTTCATTTACGAGCTGCAAGCTTCAAGATTTGTAGGGAGCCTTTAAAAAAGGTATGTGGGTTTTTCAACAAGGATATCCTTCCGTACTTGTGTACCAAACTTTTTACTTAAAAATCCGAATCTCTTGTTCTAGAAAAAAGTATGATCTAGGGTTTCGATTTATGGGTGATTTCTTCGATGCTTTCTATGGTTTCTAAGACCCATTATGATTAAAAATCATGTATGCCTATGGGATTATTTTAATATCTAGGGTTATGTGCTTAATATGGAAAATGCATGATTTTAGAATTTTCATCATGAGATAGCCTGAAACTTCAAATGGGATTTCGTTATTATTCACTTGGTTATATCAAGAATTTGTGTCCATGTCTAAAATATGTGACAATCGTAAGGATGCCCATAAAAAATAGAATATATGATTTAACAGATATGTTGAGATGAGATTAGAACTCATGGGATTGATCAATGTGAAGTACGTATATATTTTCATTATGATTTCGATGTAAATGTTTAGCTATGAGGTTAGCCTATCGTAACGGTATGATTATCGAATCTTTTTCATGAATTAGAGTAAATTCTGAAATGGGGTCCATGAAATAAACATATGCTTCTACCATGAGGTAATTATTTGGGCTTTTCGTAAATCTAGAATATATGAATCAATGTACACATGTTAAAATATAAATTGACCTATGGATCCTACATGACTCTATGTTATACATCATATGTTATGAACTCGGAATTTGAATGTTTTGGAGGTGTGTAAAGTATGATCTAAATCTATAAATGTTCGTGAATGTAAAATGTGTGGATTAAATGATGATTTGGTACCATGACGATATGAATTATGATGATAAAGCTGAAAATGATCCTTTAGACTTTCGGACTTGTTGTTAGTAGAAAATAGCCTTAATCTATTCTAAATGGATGCAGTGTGATGAAATCAATAAATGCTCATGCTTCTGATTAGCTGTAGTAGCTTAGAACAGATGAATAATTCTAGATCAGTACTCCTCATGCTCTAGTACAACCAGGGACTCTCCATAGCCGAGAATGTTTCCCTTAGTTAGTCAGGAATCTCCATAGCCGAGAATGTTTCCGTTAGTCAGTCAGGGACTCTCCATAGCCAAGAATGTTTCCCTTAGTCAGCCAGGGACTCTCCATAGCCGAGAATGTTTTCCCTTAGTCAGTCAGGAACTCTCCATAGCTGAGAATGTTTTACTTAGTCAGTTGGGACTCTGCATAGCCGAGAATATTTTCCCTTATATCATTTGGGACTCTCCATAGCTAGGAATGTCTCCCTTAGTTCACGTTATTAGTTTGGCTCAATTTCGTATAGTTCAGAATTTAGTTTAAAACAGATATAGCATAATGAAGTCTCAATTATCAGCAAATGTCCAGTACAGTGTATGATATTAGTTTTAGCTTCAACTTTCATTATATGTTCAGCACATGACCCTTATGCATGAGTTTGATGATGCTTTAGAATATGAGTTCCAAATAAAGGTTCATATCGATATGTGCATGTAACTTAGATAGGGTTTTTGCATTCTAATTCAATCATATGCCAATGTACTCAGTTTATTTTATTCTTGTATAATTGTATGTTTTAGTTTATTTACGTTTCCCGCATGCTCAGTACATTCCAAGTACTGACCGCATACTTTATGTGCTATATCATTTCATGATAAGATTTAGGTATACAAACTCAGCCCTGCGGGTAGACACGCTCTTTCTTCCATCTTAGCGGATTGTGGTGAGTCCTCATCTCTCGAGGACGAGATCTATGTTTCTTATTTCAGTTATATTTCAGTTTTAAGACTTTAGGAGTTAGCTGGGGACCTGTCTCAACAACTAATCAGTTTTAGTGGAGGCTTTTAGACATGTGTAATCAAATTCAGTCTATGTATCAAAGTTTTGTTAGATTATGTGTTTGAGTTTTAAATTTGACTCAATATAGTTAGTTTCCACTTAGTTAAGTTCCTGTTATCTATTTTGATTGTTAAACATTACGCTATGATTACACCATTGGTCGACTTGGAGCCTCTCATGGTTCCTTTTCCCATGTTACGTCTAGGGTGTAAACTCAGGTCATGACAAACTTGGTATCAGAGCAAAGGTTTAGAGTGTCCTAGGGTGTCTCAAATCCACATTAGGTAGAGTCTTCTTCATGGGTGCGAAGCACGCCACACTTACGACGAAGAGACTATGAGATGTTTTAGGAGTGTTCCCCTTTCTTCATGAATATTATCGTGAGTAGAGTATGAAACTCTAATAGTTCCTCATCTAACTCGTGCTTTACGCGCTCGTAGATAATGCCTCCTAGAAGAGCGAATGGAAGAAGAAATGGTAATGGCCGCCAGCAGGCACCACCAACCTCGGCGAACCTGATGGACGACCATGTTACTCATGCTGTGTTTTGGGAAACCTTTAATATGTTGGCGCAGGCCATGAACACCCATATTAATCAGCAAGAGATGGCTCATGTTTCCCAGAATGGGAATGTAGCGGCAGCAAGGGTAAGAGACTTCCTCAGAATGAACCCACCTGAATTCTTGGGGTCAATGGTAGACGAGGACCCGTATGAAATCTTGGAAGAGATCTAGAAGATCACCCAAATCATAGGTGCGACGGGAACAGAAAATGTAGACCTAGCCTCCTACCAACTGAAAGGAGTCACTTATATATGGTTTTTCCAGTGGAAAGACAGTCGGAGAGTTGGAGCAGCCCCCATAGGTTGGGATGAGTTTATGACTGTGTTCCTGGACAGGTTTTTCCAAAGGGAGTTGAGGTAGGCAAAGGCAGCAGAGTTCATCAACTTGAGATAGAACAACATGACTGTCTAGGAGTATACTTTGGAATTTACCAAGTTGTCCAAGTATGCACCAGAGACGGTAGCCGACTAGAGGGCTCGCATGAGTAGGTTCGTGAACGGAGTGTCAGACTCCTTGATCAAAGAATGCAGGACCTCTATGTTGCACAAGGATATAGACTTTACATGTTTGGTGATATTCACTCAACAAATGGAAGCGGAACAGGTGAAGGAACCATTTGGGAGAATGCATGGCCGGCTCGGATGCTTGTTTTTAGTGCGGAAAGTTGGGCCATAAGTACTGGAATTGCGCAGTGGCTAAGCGAGGCAAGAGTAGAGCCTCGGCCACCTGTAGCTTCTATAACCCATCCATTTCAGCAGGGTGCATCATCTAGCACGGGTGGTGGACAACGTCAAAATCGCTCCTATGCCAAGCAGCACATCGGGATAAGGGTAAGTCGCCAGTAGTAGTCGCAGGTATGTTGTGAATTTTGTGTTACTCTATGCATGTTGCTAGCCCTAGAACCCAGTAGTTAATAAGAAGATCTATGATGTTGGTTGAGAAGAGACTGTCGATGTGTGGTATGAATAGTTGTGAGTTTAAGGCTTACAGTGAATGTTTGAGGTGAAAGCGAAACTAAGAGTTAGTGATTTAGCCCCGACCTTGAGAAGATTCAGGAGCCTTAAAGATGATGGATTTAAGCTAAGCGGGAGATGGTAATTATGTGATTCAAGTTGGGTCTTGTGTAGGATAGTGGAGGAAGTTCCAACCCTAGCAGTTGCGGTATGTCAACCTCTTCAGGTTCAGATAACTAATCTTGTATTCCATTTGAAGCTAAGTTATACCCATCCCTATGTGCAGATCTCCAGAATTTCTAGATAACCGCTTCAGACAGCGATGCCAGTCTTACTCTACAAATCCTTAAGATTCATCTTCATGTTATGAATCGGCTATGTGTGTCAATTCATGTCTTCCAGTGTGATCAACTCGAGCTCAGTCTTTAGAAGTTGCTTTAGTAGCTCAGTAGAATAAGGTTACCTTATGTGTGCGATCAGTTATAGATGTCATGAATGATTCGTGCTCATGAGTCCTCTACTCTCAGTTAGAACAGATATTATGAATTCTAACCCCGTAACATAAAGTGATTTGAGGATGAAAGGCTCAGTCCATATCAGCTTAGTGCCAGTTAGAGGGAGAAAATCCTCCTCAATATTCTTTCTAGTTCCATGTTAGTTTCATGTCTTTCAGTCTCTCTCATTCCTTAGCATGCATGTAAGATTCAGGTGTTTAGTTCAGATGTGTAAAATCAGTCGAAGTCAGATATTCCATTGGATTCAGTTGTAATTGATCAATTTTGGGATTTCAGTTTCGTCCCTATCCTTTAAATATGTTTAGCCAACATTTGTTGAAGAATGTTCCCAAGAGGGAGATATTGTAACATCCGAAAGTTCCTAAGATCAGACCCCAGAGTTAGATGGAGTTCAGCAAAAAAACCAGCAGAAATTGCCTCATGACGACTCATCCAACGAGTCATTGGTCTCTCTAATGACCCATTAGATTCAGTCATTGGAAGGGTTTCAGAAAAAGGTGCTAAGTGTTTGATGCCACGAGAGAAAGGAATGAGTCATTGTGTGAAACAACGACCCGTTAGATGCAATCGTGGTAAGACGATAGTCTTCACTTCCTAGGAACAACGAGCCAAAGGACAGCCCGTTGTTACCTAAGACGGGTCGTACTGAGTGTTCGTTGGTTAAAACTCAGAAAAAAGGCTTGTCCACTGGTTCAGTGGCAATGGGTGGATATGACCGACTGTAGGAGATTGTAACGACCTGTGGTGACGGTCATTAGAGGGATCATAGGTTGAGGAAGCAGTGGTGTTGACAGGAGGTGATGACGAGTCATTGGATGAATTAACGACTCATCCTATTGGTCGTTAGTTGAGGAAGCTGAAACTGAGAAAAGGACCCCAGAAGCAACGGATGGTCACCACGAGTCACGGTGAGGACCAACGATTCGTGGTGAGGGTCGGGGCTCAGATCGGGCAGTATTTATTTTTTATTTCCATGGGTAATTCGGTAAAGTTCTATGCTTCCAGTTCTTAAATGGAGTCGTTTTGGGTATTGAAAGGGGTAAAAATAAAGTAGTTCTCACTAGCCTAAGCCCCTCATTATCCAAAAATCATCGATAGAGTTTTCTTCTCCTTCTTCTCCCAAGTTCAAAGAGTACCTAGGGCTTCATTCACGAGCTGCAAGCTTCAAGATCTATAGGGAGCCTTTAAATCAGGTATGTGGGCTTTTCAGCAAGGATATACTTCCATCCGTGTGTACCAAACTTTTTATTGAAAAACCCGAAGCTTTTGTTCTAGAAAAAAGTATGATCTAGGGTTTTGCTTTATGGGAGATTTCTTCTATGCTTTCTATGGTTTCTAAGACCCATTATGATTAAAAATCATGTATGCCTATTGGATTATTTTAATATCTCGAATTATGTGATTAATATGGAAAACACATGATTTTAGAATTTCCATCATGAGATATGATAGCAACCAAAGAAGCTCAAATCCAATGAAGGTGCATATATAGTAAATGTAAAGATTCGAGGACGAATCTTCTTTAAGAAGGGGAGAATGGTAGCATCCAAAGCAGCTCAATGTCATTAAAAGACATGGATAAGGATTTGAAAGATTCATCAAATAAGAAATTTCAAGACAAACTCAAATGGGTTGTAATTAGCTATTAAAAAGTGTCTTGTGTGGGAAGAAGATCTCAAGCCCGATGATGATATTTTTTTAAAATCTTACATATATTTGGAGGCCCAAATTAAAGTTCAAAAGGAGATGGAATGGGGCCCAAATCAGCCCCCAATGGGAGAAAATATTGCAGTAATTTTTAATTAGTTTCTAGAATATTTAAGAGTTGTTTTATAGATGTTGAGTTTCTAAGACTTTGTGTGTGGCAGCTTTCAATGCCATTTAGTGTTTTGTTTTCATCTATTTTGAAGCCTTCTATGTCCCTAGGTAACATAATTTCTTTAATTGAGTCTTTGACCAGCCCCTTCTAGGATTCTATATAAAGGGGTTCTTTCTCTTCATTGTAACTAAGTTTGATTTAATATATTAGTAGCAGCCTTGTGGCTTATGGAGACCTTTGTAGGTTCTCTTTGTGTTAATGTCTTTTTTGTTCTACTTTGAATCATAACTTGGATTTCTTCAATGATAAGATTCCTTGTTTGAGTTTCATCCCCCCTTTTCTTCTTCGACTTCTTCTTAATTGATCACTATTTCTTGTTTCTTCCCTTTTCAAGAATCAATTCCTCCCCCTTTCTAATCTTCTAATTTTTAGAGTCTTTCGCTTTCCGTGTCGTTATCAAGTGGTGTTATATCTTTGGATGGTTGGGTATTCTTATACTCACCTGATCTACTGATTTGAATCATAGAAAAATACAACAAAAAATCTGACAAAAAAAAGAAAAAAAAGTCACTGTAACATGAACAATAACACAAAAAAAGTAAAAAAAATTATTTCCTCAAGTGAATAGTGACATGAATAGTAATTTCTAGTGTTCTTCACTTGTTCATGGTTTGTTCTATTGTAATACCCCGGGAAGGCCTAAGAATAGACCTAGGAGTTGAATTCGAAAAGTGCAGAAAAACTGGAAAAATATCACAGGATGGACCACAGAACGACTCGTGGTTTGATACCACGAGTCGTTTGTATGTTGTGGTTGGTTAGTGAAAGGTTTGTGGCAGTGGAGGCGACGAGAGGTATGACGACCCGTTTTGGGCTACAACAGGCCATCCTTTGCAGCCGTGGTTAGGGTCAGGCTGGGTGACAGGGTAAACAACGAGAGACTCAACGACCCGTTAGAAGAAACCATGAGTCATTGGTTGAGGTCGTTGTTGGAGGTTGATAATTTCCAGTGTAGGCGACGGGTTGATACCATGACCCGTTGGAAGGGACCACGAGTCGTGGTGAGGCTCGTGGTAAGGAAGTCAGGTTTGGCCAAGAAATCGACGACGATTGATCCAACGACCTGTCGTTTGAAGTAACGACTCATCCTGATGAGTCGTGGGAAGGATATGAGATATGCTAGAAGGTTGTGG
>JACEIK010002255.1:93569-122916 GCA_018107945.1 Datura stramonium
TCAATTTAAATCATGAATCCTCCTATTCAAGTCTATGGGGTTTTACTCAAATGCATGAAAATGTGATTTCTCTTTATGGGTATGATTTAATTGAGTTTTATTTATTAAATTATGAACGATGGGCAGGTTTTATTATTATTTTCTTTAAATCATATTTCAAGATTTTAAATCCAAAATGCCCATTTGATGAAAGTTCGTGGAAGTTATAATTTATGATGAATACTCTATAATTTGAGTCTATCTGATGATGGAAAAGCATGATTTTCAAGTTACCAATATTTATGAGCATGTTTTGAAAGAATTGAATATGATGAAGTATCGGACATGCCCACATGTTGAAGAATGATTTATGATTTATGAAGAGAATTTCATGATTTATCGATGTCACACCCATCTTGGGAGGCATGACTGGCACCTAGTGCCATACTTGCAGCTAACTTACCTAGCTAGGCTTATGCACATCTGGTGCCATCCTGCGACTCAATTCAAGAAACAACGAGCTATATCTCGACTGTAAATACAGCCTCCGGCCGACAAGGCCATATAGCCACCTGTAATTGAAAACAGCTAACCAACAACAGGCAACAGAAGGGATCCTATGTGGGCTGACAAGGCCACCATGCTATATAGTTATAACAGAAATGAAGACAAGCTACTATACTAGTCCCCACACGGCCAACACACGAAGCATTACTGATTAAGGCCTAACATGGCCAACATACAACTAACTGACTGACGACTGTAGTCTGCAAGCCTCTGAGAATACAAATAGTGATCGGGAGAGGGCCCCAGCCTACCCAAAATGTTATACAACTGAAATATAGAAATATGTACAACCTGGAAACTCCGAATGAAAAGAGTTGACCTAACTGCAGACTCTAAACAACAACTACTGAAGATTCTGAACCTTGTATGTCTAAACCTGCAGGCAAGTAATGGAGCGCCCCATATTTGGGCGTCAATACAATATGTACCGAGTATGTAAGACAGTAAATAAGCTGAATGAAAGCTGTGAAATACTAAAGTGATTAGAAAGGAGAGACAGAAAGATTAACCTGTAAGCTAGATTATTCACAATATGCATCTAGAAAACACTACACATACATGATCTATGATTGCATAGTCATATATTCATAAGCTAATACAAACAAGAACCTCACCTGGCCCCCATATTCCTGGAAGGAACAACCAGCACAGAATAACCCACCCGGGGCTCCCATAAACCCTAGTGAGTGCACTTCAATCTATATACACCTAACCCAATTTATATGACTCTACTGTTGCTATAGACAACCTACCAGCCCCCTAGGTCTACAACTGAGCCCACTCGGCCCCTGTACTGTAGTTGTATTTGAGTTCGGTGGACTCCTACTGTCTGCACCCCGGGCACCAGGCTCGAGGGCGTATGGTGATGATACATAATAAAATAGTCTAGCTATGGAATGGACTATATGAGGACTTGGGACCTCATTTTCGTCCCTCGTGGACGGCATATTGCTCCGTAGAGCGATATCATCTTGCCCTTGGTGGGCGTCGACACAGGGTTAGTCATGGAAGGTTCCTAAGTGTAGGCAATCCCAACCAAGGTACTGTACTGAAATCTTAATCTAGCCACTCAAAAGGCATATCTGTCCTTCTGGGCCTAACGCTACCGCTGCTCGCCCCCTAGGATACTCTATAAGGCTGCTGGAAGGCACACCGTGCACCTGTATCTAATTAGAGGATCCTAGTAGTGATCATGATCTCTAATGGTCTAGACTAGATAGGGCGACATCTGGAATAGCCTAACACAACTCTGAATGTCTTGCCCTAACAACTATAACTCATAAACAACTACGGGGTCGCGAATGACTAATTGTATAGTTCCTATGCTTAGAACAGCTGTAGGACTATAGGGCTGTTACTAACCGAGCATGCTTCTGAGCAGTCGGCCCTAATTCTCCACAGGCAGCTTACTGACATTCTTAGCCTGTAGGTAGTACTATACTAACATGGTGCTAGTCCCTTGGGCCTCATCTTGGTCTACTCGGATCTCATATTACTTTTCTCAGCGATTCTTAATCTTATAGACAACTTCATATAGACTTAACCATTCCTGGCAATCTGTACCTGAATACCTAATAACAACCGGCTGGGGTGCTTTCCCGGCCTCTAATTACTAATAAGGTCCCCTTCCTTAGGGTACCCACAGGTCTATTTGACCTGGCCGACTAGACTAGCTACCTGGGCGACCTATGTGATAACTGCTAAGTCAATTAGGACTGACAATCACTGGTAATGGCTAATAGAATGGCAGGCTGTCACTCAGTACACTAGACAACCCTAGTGTCACTGATTCTAGAGTATGACTATTCCGTCTATATTTCTGGCCCTGGGATGTGCGGTTACGTCAATGGCTTCTGGGCATGCTTTTCTGGCAATCCAGTTGCCAAACTGGTAGTTATGTCGCCTAGCTACGCCTACGCTGTTCAACTTACGAACTCAGGCTCGCTAACCCTCATGAGTTTCTAAGGTCTATGCCTGGCAATAAAACATACAATCCCACTAAAATAATGAACTAGAGAATAGAAGAATTTCTATGAAGCTCCTAGCGCGTATCACACCTAACATGTTCCTTCTCGACGAGGGATACTGCAATATAATCTATATACGTTCTCTAGAAGCTAACCATAACCTATATAATCGTAATCTATTGATAGCAGCTCATTACAGTGTATCTGATCTCTCTAAACCAACAACAACTAATTACAACATGTCTAATATGGTAGCAGCTATCTGCAACATATGAGATCATCATTTCTATTCGAGAACATAAGTCGTAGCACTGTACGATGAGTATACTTTCCAAAGGTTAAGCCTTACATACCTCGATTGTCATTTCCTGAATAACTACCAGGTTTCCACTTATATTCACCAACTCTCTTCAGTTGTAACCATTATACTAGGAGAAAGAGATGAATTTCAATACCAAATTCGGCATAAAACGATAACTTTTAATACCAATATTGACTATACTTCAACTTAACGAAACACAACCGAAAACGTATTATTTCCTGAGAGTCCAGAAGGAAGAAATGCTTACTTGAAGCCTGTGATCATATAGAAATCAGTTTGGAGAAATTCTGACAGATTTGGCTCGGCGGGGTTATGATTCGCCGAGCAAATTTTACGAAAATAACTCGGTACTAATGCTCCCTATGGGCTTAAACTTTTATACCCGAAGTTAATTTGAATTTGAATGATGTTTGGTAGCGTAATCAGACGAAAAAACATTGAAAACCTCATTTATTACTCTCTCTGGCCAAAGCTACCTTTGGAAAATGACCTGAGATTAGACGGAGGGACTTATATATATAGCATGGGCAGTGGCAGGGGTGCGCACCGTGCCTCCCATTGAGGCTGCCATCCTGACACATCGCGCCTCCCATTGAGGCAGCAAGCCTAGCATGCCGCGCTGGCCAGTGCACTGCTGGCTGGCGCGTCGCACTTGCCCCTCGCGGCCTAGTCTCACCCGACCTTGCTTCCAAGGATTTTTTCATATGCGTCAATCTCTTCTTACTCATCACAAATCCACGTGTACACTTACTAATCATTAACTTTTACGGGATGTAACATCCTCCCCCCTTAGGAACATTCGTCCTCGAATGTCAACTTTTACTTATAGGAGTCTAACTCTTTCAACTATTATCTCAAAAAAATTTCAGCAGAGTCTCTCCTTATAGTATGGACTATCTGAAAATTCTAAAATGCAGAAACATCCAACAAACACATTTCATATGACACTATCAAAACTATTTCACAACAAGATTATAGTCGACTGAACAATACTGATAACATTAGCAATAAAATAGCAGCTGAATGATAACATCATCTGAACTATATAATAATCCTAGAAAAAGTGGGGATATCTAGGGTTCACGTCATCCTCAGTTTCCTAGGTCGTTCAGTCCTTATTCCTATTTCTCTACAATACTTCAATAGAGACCATATCGGTAGTCCTTAGCCTACGAAACTACCGATCTAATACGACGACTGGAACCTCTTCGTGGGTTAATTTTCCAGTAATTCGAACGTCCTCGACTGGAACAAGTCGAGACAGGTTACATATACCCTTTTTGCAACATTGACATGTGGAAGCTGAATGGGCAGGTCCTAGCTCTGGAGGTAATTTTAGCTCATATGCCATTTCGCTTGTTCTCTGGAGGATATGACATGGGCCAATAAACCTAGGCCTAAGCTTGTCCTTCTTACCTAATCTCATAACGCCCTTTTTCGGCAAAGTTTTTAGAAAATATCCAATTGTTGCTTCAACCCTTAGCTGCCTGTGTCGTACCTTAGGGTAGGACTTCTGATGGCCCTGGGCTATCGGTACCCATTTCTTGGTAAGTTTTACTTCTCAGTCTGTTTGTTATAATATGCCCTGGTTCAACTACCTTTAATTTAATTTAAGGGGGCTTCCACTTCCACGCATAATCGATCGTCGGGCGTCTGACCTGAGTGCTCTATTGGGTTGTTTGCTTGGAGATAAGAAGTCATACTCATGCTAACGTGCGCTCTAATATGTTCTAACAGTTTCCTAGGACTTGGTTGGGAGTTGTGCCTCTCTTTCAGGGTTTACTATACCCTGGGGCTCCACGTAACCAGACTACTTCTTAAATATTTAACTCATCGCACGCTTTAGCTGCAGTATAATTCCATCTAGTGAGACACAAGTTGATCTTATTAGTCTTTCCACACTGTCTCAAATGAGGCCAATCTACACCTGGTATGAGATAACCTTGTGACTGTATTCATGTTAATTACTTTCCACTCCCTTTCAGGCACAACCATCCCCTATATTGGCCTGCTCAGTTCCTGTTAGTTCCTCTTTTCTGGCCTGTCACTGGAGCTCTGTTTCTATGATTCAATGATATTTTCTGTCTTCCCACACCATCAATAGGTCTCTCTTTTTGACCCGTTGCATTTCCATTAAATTCTGGAAGTATGGTCTGCTAATCGATGTTCTGCCACCCTTGGAATATAGAATCGACCTCCAGGTCTTATGACTTCGCCCTTAATTATCCTGAGGGCCAATGACTTCCTACTGGGCTTCGTTTCCAGGCTATTTTAGGTTAAAGTCTCTATGTCGGTACTCCTTTACCTCCTCAACTAGCGGGAATATTATAGCATTCTAGGTTACAACCTCACAGTCTCTTAACTGTCAGCCCGATGCTTAGTTCTCGACATCCAGCAGTGGTCCTGTACTTTATCAATTTGCTTCAACCTGGAGGTGATTCTAGTTTTCCCCCCATTACATACTTGTGCCTTTCCTCTTGTTCCCTTGGGCTGAGCTTTGAGGTTCGTGCCTCCTATCTCATGTTGTCAAGGATGTTACCGACCATGTCTACTGACCTGTATTCCTTTTGACTCGCACTCGGGCCTATTTTGTTCATATGACCTCCCTATCCTTCAATATCACAAACTATGTCCATAACTATTATCTTGCAGGTATGCCCTGCCGTCATTAGCATGCTATGGCGGAATTAGTTTTTTTCTGACTTGAGCTTTACTATTCTGAGCTTATACGGAGAACTGGGGATAACACTGGCATATATATCACATTATGAGGTTCCTAGTACCTTGGGAAGGTAATGGGGAAATGTAAAAGACGTCTACTTCCACCGTTAGGCTAACCGTCCCTCAACTATGGCGCCTCACTGGTACCTCCTGCTGCTGCTGTAGTTAGCTTGCATCTACCTGGAGTCTGTCGTATATCAAACATTATTTTGGATAGACATAAAAAGGAAAGCTTAGGGACCCAACCCTATACAATTCCGCTCTACAACATGATCTGAGAAGAAAGAGGGGTAACCATATTATCATGTCTCGTAGCCTCCTGCTTATAAATTGTAGTTCACAAAACATTTATAAGCAAGACTCAACTAGACACAGCTTGTAGACTCCTTAGGATACAAACTGCTCTTATACCAAGTTTGTCACACCCTACCTTGGGAGGCATGACTGGCACCTGGTGCCATACTGGCAGCTAACTGACCTGGCTAGGCTAATGCACGTCTGGTGCCACCCTGTGACTCAGTTCAAGAAAACAACAAGCTATATGTCGGTTGTAAATATAGCCTCCGACCAACAAGGCCGTATAGCCACCTGTAAATGAAAACATATAACCAACAACAGGCAACATAAGGGATTTTATGCGGGCCGACAAGGCCACCATGCTGTCTAGTTATAATAGAAATGAAGACGAGCTACTATACAAGGCCCCACATGGCCAACACACGAAGCATAACCGATGAAGGCCTAAAACGGCCACCATATAACTAACTGACTGACGACTATAGTCTGCAAGCCTCTAAGAATACAAATAGTGGTCGGGACAGGGCCCCGACCTACTCAAAATGTTATACAACTGAAATACATAAATCTCTACAAACTGGAAACTCCGAATGAAAGGAGCTGACCTAACTACAGACTCTGAACAACTGCTAGTGAAGATCCTGAACCTTGTTTGTCTGAACCTGCAGGCAAGTAACAGCGCCCCATATTTGGGCGTCAGTAAAATATGTACTGAATATGTAAGGAAGTAAATAAGCTGAATAAAAGTTGTGAAATACTGAAGTGAGTAGAAAGGAGAGGCAGAAAGATTAATCTGTAAGTTGGCTTATTCACAATCTTCATCTAGCAAACACTACACATGATCTATGACCGCATAATCATATATTCATAAGCCATAACTAGCATACAAGAATACAAACAATAACCTCACCTACCCCCCATATGCCTGGAAGGTACAACCAGCATAGAATAACCCACCCGAGGCCCCCATAAGCCCTGGTGAGTGCACTTCAATCTATATACCCCTAACCCGATATCTATGTCTCTACTGGTGCTATAACCAACCTACCGGTCCCCTGGGTATACAATTGAGCCCGCTCGGCCCCTGTATTGTAGCCGTATTTAAGTCCGGTGGACTCTTTTTGTTTGCACCCCAGGCACCAGGCTCGACGGGACCTCGCAGATGGAATACCGCTCCGTAGAGCGACGTCATCTCACCCCTGGCGGGGATCGACATAGCTAGTAACCCTGGGGTGGTCATGGAAGGCTCTTAAGTGAGGGCAACCCCAACCAAGGTACTGTACTAAAATCTTAATCTATCCACTCAAAAGGTGTATCTATCCTTCTAGTCCTAACGCTACCGCTGCTCGCCCCCTAGGATACTCTGTAAGGCTTCTAGAAGGCACACCGTGCACCTATATCTAATCAGAGGATCCTGGTAGTGATCATGATCTCTAATGGTTTAGACTATATAGGGCGAGATCTAGAGTGGCCTAACATAACTCTGAATGTCTTGCCAGGACAACTATAACTCATAAACAACTATGGGGTCGTGGATGACTAATTACTTAGATTCTCTGCTTAGAACAACTGTAGGACTGTAAGGCTGTTACTGACTGAGCATGCTTTTGAGTGATCGACCCCTAATTCTCCACAGGCAGCTTACCGACATTCTTAGCCTGTGGGTAGTACTGTACTAACATGGTGCTAGTCCCTTAGACCTCATCTTGGTCTACTAGGATCTCATATTACTTTTCTTAGAGATTCTAAATCTTATAGACAACTTTATATAGACTTAACCATTCCTGGAAATCTATACCTGAATACCATATAAGAACCGGTTGGGGTGCTGGCTCGGCCTCTAATTACTTATAAGGTCCCCTTCCTTAAGGTACCTACGGGTCTATTTGACTTGGCCAACAAGAATGGCTTCCTGGGTGACCTATGTGATAACTGCTAAGTTAATTAGGACTGACAATCACTGGTAATGGCTAATAGAATGACAGGCTATCTCTTAGTACACTAGACAACCCTAGTGTAACTGATTCTAGAGTATGATATTCCATCTATATTTCTGGCCCTAGGACGTGCAGTTACGTCAATGGCTTCTGAGCGTGCTTTTCTAGCAAACCAGGCGCCAAACTGGTAGTTATGTCTCCTAGCTACGCCTACGCTATTTAACTTACTAACTCAAGCTCGCTAACCCTCTCGAGTTTCTAAGGTCTAGGCCTAGCAATAAAACATACAATCCTACTAAAACAATGAACCGGAGAATAGAAGAGTTTTTATAAAGCTCCTAGTGTGTATCACACCTAACATGTTCCTTCTCGACGAGGGATACTGAGATATACTCTATACACATTCTCTAGCAGCTAACCAAAACCTATATAATCATAATCTACTGATATCAGCTCATCAGAACGTATCTGATCTCAATATACCAGCAACAACAAATTACAACATGTCTAATATGGTAGCAGCTATCTACAGCATATGAGATCGTCATTTCTATTCGATAACATAAGTCGTAACACTTCACGACGAGTATAATTTCTAAGGGTTAAGCCTTACATACCTCAATTTTCATTTCCTAAATAACTGTGGGGTTTCCACTTGTACTCTTCAGCTGTAACCATTATACTGGGAGAAAGAGATGAATTTCAATACCAAATTTGGCCTAAAATGATAACTTTTAATACCAATATTGACTATACTTCAACTTAACGAAATATGATAAAAAATGGATTATTTCCTGAGAGTTCAGAAGGGAGAAATGCTTACTTGAAGCCTGTGATTGTATAGAAATTAGTTTGGAGCAGTTCTGACAACTTTGGCTTGGCGGGGTTACGATTCGCCAGGCGAATTTTACGAAAATAACTCTGTAGTAATGCTCCCTGCTGGATTAATCTTTGATACTTGAAGTTAATTTGAATTTGAATGGCGTTTGGTTTCGTAATCGGACAAAAACAAACCTCATTTATTACTCTCTCTGGCCGAAGATACCTTTGGAAAATGACTTGAGATTAAATGGAGGGACTTATATATATAGCATGGGTGGTGGTAGGGGTGTGCCTCATGCCTTCCATTGAGGCTTCCACCCTGGCGCACCGCGCCTCCCATTTAGGCTACCATCCTGGCGTGTCGCGCCTCCCATTGAGGCAGCAAGCCTGGCGTGCCGCGCTGGCCAGTGCACTGCTGGCTGGCACGTCGCGCAGGCCCCTCGCGGCCTAGTCTTTCCTGACCCTGCTTCCGAGGCTTTTTCCATATGCATCAAGCTCTTCTTACTCATCACAAATCCACATATACACTTATTAATCATTAACTTTTACGTAACAATCAATTTATGATGTTGGCCGCTGAAAATGGCCTATGATTCTTTGCTAAGCATGTTTTAAAGGGGATCAATGATGATAAATGTTATATTTTAGCCAATAAATCTTAATGCATGATGTTATTGATTTATGTATGAGCCTATTTGCATGTTTTTGGTAGCCGTGTCTAGCACCGAGCAGCCTGGCGTTCAAAGGACTACGCCAGTGTCTCATAACCACGTGTCACCGTGGGTTTCTAATGATATATTTTTATTGATAATGATCCCCTCAAATGTGATATTATGCCTAATGCAAGACCCTCGCCTGGAAATCCAGGGTCGGCTCTGCCTACTTGAGTGAGATAGTTGGGGCATCATGAAAGGCTCTATCATTATTGTGTCGGTTATAATGAGTCCTCCCATTGTTTCGCATGTCTTATGCATTGTTATATTTATTTTATTTGATCAAGTTATGTTTTCATAATGTTTTCTTACGATTATGATTATGAATGATTTGAAAGTCTTGATCCTTATGATTATTTACGAAGATGTAAGCATGATGTCCTTCTCCTATATCTATTTATTAGTTTTACTTTACTTTAAAATGTCCGGTTTACTTACCTTGCATAATCGGTACATTCCATGTACTGACCACATACTTTCTATGTTGTATCGTTTCATGATACAGTGTTCGGATCTCAGGCTCGCCCTCATCCTTAGTCTATCTCAACTTACGGTTTCAGCTTATTGGTGAGTCCTCATGTTTCGAGGGCCGTTTGATAGACTTTCATGTTGTTTATGTTTCAATATTGGTCGGGCTAGTTGGGGATGTTGTCCCATCAACCCATCTTATGTATTAGAGTCTTTCGGATAAGTATGTAGTGCTCAGCTGTGTATATGTTCAGTATATCATGATGTTACGCTATAATTACGTTTCCCTATGTTTTTTTGATTATCATTCCGCTTATTTGAATTAGATTAGTTTGTATGCATGAGCCATGGGTCGACTTGGGGTCCTTTGTCCTGTGTCTACGATCGGGGTGTACGTTCGGGTCGTGACAAACTTTGTATCAGAGCCATAGGGTTGAAGTGTCCTAGGGTGTTTGAAAGTCGCGCTAAGTAGAGTCTTTTTCATGGGTGTAAAGCACGCCACACCTATGATGAAGAGGTTACTAGACGTTTAGGAAATGTTCCCTTCTTTCATGTTCTATGTTGTGCGATGAAAAGCCTTTCCATCCTCTAATTCGTGCGATTCACGATTGCAGAATATGGTTCCTGGAAGAATGAACGGAAGGAGGAATGGGAATGATGAAGGCCACGATGATGGCAATGACCATGGGCATCAGCAAGCCCCACCTGTTTAGGAGCCCCAGGTACCAGAGCCAGCTGCCCACGTTGAGTTTCGGGTGGCTATTCAGATGTTGGCGCAGGCCTTGACCACTCAGGTCAACCGGCAGGCTGTTGCACAAGTCCCACAGAATGGCAATGTAGCGGCGGCTTGGATTAGAGACTTCTTGAGGATGAACCCTCCTGAGTTCATGGGATCGAAGGTGGATAAGGATATACATGAGTTCATTGAAGGGATCTTGAAGGTCACTCAGGTTATGGGGTGACAAATGGGGAGTGTGTGGACTTGGCCTCTTATCAGCTAAAAGAGGTCACTCATATTTGGTACAAGCAATGGAAGGACAGTAGGGCAGCGGGAGCGTGCCCTATCAGCTAGGATGAGTTCCACGTAGCCTTTCTCGACAGGTTCTTCCCTCGGGAGATGAGGGGTTAAAAACAGCTGAGTTTGTGAACCTCAAGCAGGGAAAGATGACAGTGCTAGAGTATTCGCTTGAGTTCACTCATTTTTCAAAGTATGCCCTAGAGTTAGTGGTGGATAAGAGGGCGCGGGTGAGCTAATTTGTTCATGGTGTGGCCGGTTATTTAGACAAGGATTGCCGGACTGCCATGCTGCACCAGGATATGGACTTTCCTCGCATAGTGTTGTACTCTCAGCAGATGGAGGCGGCTCATGCGAGGGAGAGGGAGAAAATGAGGACTCGGACAGATAGTCGTGGGTTTTCACATCAAAGGTCCGGCGGTGGCTACCGTCCACAATTTCAGCAGAGGTCACTAGCCTCAGCAGCATCGTCAGCTAGTGTTCCATCCAAACCCAGGGGTGATCAGAGCAGAAAGGCTTCAAGGTCGAGGGATCAGAGGGGCACCCAGATAGAGTATACCTCACTAGCCTACGAAGTGCCGCAAGAGTCATAACGGGGAGTGCTTGCCCAGTTCGGATGTTTGCTATGGGGATGGTAGGTCTAGGCACATGCNGTCTAGGCACATGCACCGAGCATGCCCATATGCTAGACAGGGTGATGATAGGGGTTGTGCACAGACCACCAGGACAACAGTAGCTCCAGCCCGTTCCCCTCTGCAGGGAGCATCGACTAGTGGAGGTGGCAGATAGCGCCAAAACTGATTCTATGCCCTTGCCTCGTGCCAGGAGCAGGAGACTTCACCAGACGTGGTCACTGGTGTGTTTGGTGTCTTTCATATTGATGTCTATGCCTTGCTAGATCCGTGAGCTACCTTGTCTTTCGTGACTCCTTACATTGCTAGTAGCCTTGGAGTTCGTCCCGAGACCTTACCAGAACCGTTTTTAGTTTTGACCCCTGTTGGTGATTCAGTCATAGCTAGACGAGTATATAGAAAATGCCCGGTCACGGTGTTGCATAAGGTTACCTCTATAGACCTGTAGAGTTATCCATGACTGACTTTGATATCATTCTTAGTATGGATTGGTTGTTTGCATGTTATGATTCGATTAATTGTAGGACCCGTACGATGGAATTTCATTTTCTGGGTGAGTCAGTGTTGGAGTGGAAGGGTAGTTCGGTGATGCCAGCAGGTCAGTTTATTTCCTATCTTAAGGCCAGTAAGATGATCTCTAAAGGTTGCATGTACCACCTAGTTACGATTAAGGATGTGGAGTCCGAGATCCCGACCATTCAGTCAGTTCTAGTGGTGTGCGAATATCTAGAGATGTTTCCTGATGATTTTCCCGGTGTTCCTCCGGAGAGGGAAATTGACTTCGCTATTGATCTATTCCTCGATACGCAGCCTATCTCTATTCCTCCCTATAGGATGGACCCAGCCGAACTAAAGGAATTAAAGGATCAGTTAAAGGATCTATTGGATAAGGGTTTCATTAAACCGAGCCAGTCACCCTAGGGTTCACTAGTTCTATTTGTTCGAAAGGACGGTTCCCTTCGCATGTGTATTGACTATCGGCAGTTAAACAAGGTTACCTCAAGAACAGGTACTCCTTACCTAGGATCGATGATTTGTTTGACCAGCTTCAGGGTTCCAAGTGCTTTTCCAAGATTGATCTCAGGTCGGGGTATCACCAGCTCAGAGTTGGGGAGAGGAACATCCCAAAGACCGCTTTCAGGACTCGATATGGTCACTATGAAGACTCGATGTTGACCGCTGAAAAGGGCCTATGATTCTTGGCTAAGCATTTTTTAAAGGGGATCAATGTTGATAAATGTTATATTTTAGCTAATGAATCTTAATGCATGATGTTATTGATTTATGTATGAGCCTATATGCATGTTTTTGGGAGCCATGTCTAGCACCGAGTAGCCCGACGTTCAAAGGACTACGTCGGTGTCTCATAACCATGTGCCACTTTGGGTTTGTAATAATATATTGTATTGATAATGATCCCCTCAAATGTGATATCACGCCTAATGCACGACCCTCGCCTAGCAAGCCAGGGTTGGCTCTGCCCACTTGAATGAGATAGTTGGGGCATCATGAAAGGCTCTACCATGATGGTGTCGGTTATGATGAGTCCTCCCATTGTTCCGCATGTCTTATGCATTGTTATATTTATTTTATTGGCTCAAATTATGTTTTGATAATGTTTACTTATGATTATGATTATGAATGATTTGAAAGTTTTGAGCCTTATGTTTATTTACGAAGATTATGATGTAAGCATGATGTCCTTCTCCTATGTATATTTATGAGATTTACTTTACTTTAAAATGTCTATTTTTCTTACCTTGCATACTCGGTACATTCCATGTATCGACCGGTTACTTTCAATGTTGTATCATTTCATGATACAGGGTCCGGATCTCAGGCTCGCCCTCATCCTTAGTCCATCTCAGCTTATGCTTTCATCTTATTGGTGAGTCCTCATGTTTCGAGGGACGTTTGATAGACTTGCATGTTGTTTATGTTTCAGTATTGGTCAGGTTAGTTGGCGATGTTGTCCCATCACTTCATCTTATGTATTAGAGGCTTTTAGACAAGTATGTAGTCCTCAGCTATGTATATGTTCAGTATTTCATGTTGTTATGCTATAATTACGTTTCTGCTATGTTTTTATGATTATCATTCTGCTTATTTGAATGAGATTAGTTTATATGCATGAGCCATGGGTTGACTTGGGGTCATTTGGGGTCCCTTGTCCTATGTCTACGATCCGGGTGTACGTTCCGGTCGTGATATTCTATATTTTACCTTGTGATTTGGTGACATTGATTTATTAAAAATCTGATCAATCTCTTGAAAATCTCATTTGATTTGAAGGTTCTTTGAATTTTTGTCAACAAGAAACTCAAAAGTCACTTGGGAATTGTAAAGGTCATTGTATCTCCTTGGATTCAAAAGCTCATTGAATATGTTCTTGGTGTTCTTGAAAGTGTTTATTCACTATATTTAGTTTCATATTATTCTCTTGCTAGATACTTCAAGTATTTGTTCATACTTAGTGTAGTCTAGAGATTTGTGCGCATTTTTTTAAATTTCGTGTGAAGTTTTTTTGTGCTTTCCTCTTTATTTTCATTGTACTCCTTTGTTTCCAGTTCATTATAGTTTTTCTGTCCTTTTCTTTATTTGACATAAACTCCATTCTTGAACCAAACATTGGAACTTGCTTTGAAGTGTTTGAGTTGGTTCATTGAAGAATTTTGAGGAGCATTCTTTGAGTGGTAAAAAGCAAGAGTGGTGAGATTATTTGAGGGTAAAAGCCTAATTGTGTGATATAAAAGCGTTGACAACCATTAAAAGATACATGTGAGGGAGTGCATGTGAGACAACTTTACTACTAACAATCTCTTGTTCATGTCTCCTACAGATTTTGAAAGCAATTGGAACGAAGGAATTGAGGATTATAGTGGAGATGATTGGGAATCAGATGCAAAGAATCCTAGAAGAGGCCATGAGAGAGTTAAAACGATTTTTCAAACTAGAATGGAAGTATTGTCTAATGTTTGTGCTACTAAAATTGATAGAAATGTTTTTCACAACTTAGTCAGTGCTTACTTTGTTAAAAAGGTGGGTTTATCTTGTGTTAAACATGCTTCACCCTACACCTTCAAAGGAGTGAAGGTGGACAAGAGAGTGTTGGTGCGATTTAATCTTGGGAGATACAAGGATGAGGTTTGGCGTGATGTGGTTCCCTTATTCACATGTCATGTCTTATTGGGAAGACCATGGTATCTCTATGGAAAAGCTTCATATGATCTAGAAAAGAATAGGTACCCCTTGGTGAAAGATGATGGAAAAAAGAATGCCCTTGTTTCTTTGGCACCTATGGAGATTCAAGAAGATCAATTAAGGGTAAGAAGATCAATGGAGGTGTTTGGAAAGGAAAAGAAACGCAAGAGGGAAACAACAACAGGTTCGAGAAGCCTAAAATTAGAGTTGACCTTAAGCCCTCCAAGGGATAAAATAAGGATTCTTGGGAAGTACATGGGATCTAGTGCAGTGACAAGCTTCTCCACACCAAATAAAAGTAAGGATGAGAGACAAAAGAAAGAGAGAAGTAAGGGTGGGCAACTTGACAACTCAAGAGAGGAAGTGATGAGTGAAGAGAGTGAGTTATCAAAAAGTAAGAATGAGTGGAAAGAATTGAGTGATGTGAGTTTGATAGGTAAAATAGAGAGTGAACCAGTGCATTTGAGTGATAAAAAAATGAAGAGATTAAGAGAATAAAGTGCATTAGTGTGAGAGATTCTTTTTCAAGCTCTAACCAATTAACTCATTCTTTTTCTATAGTTTCTATTTCAAATATGCAGGTCAATAAAGAAGGAACCAATGAAGAGTTGGAACAACAATTGCATGAAGTAAGAAAATCCAGTTTTAAAGAGAATTTGGAAAGTGTAAAAGCCAATGATTTATGGAAGCAATTACAAGTTGAAGACAAGTTTGACCTTGATTATCTCATGTGTTATGACCTTATTGGTGATCTATTTATTTCAAATGACACTGAACTTTCACCAAAAATTCATGAGGCCAAAGTTTTAAGTGAAGATATAACTCAAATTGGAAGTGATCCTTCCCTTTTTGATTATGATTCTCACATGAGCAATATGACACAATGTGATAAAAGAAAGGTGCAGGATAACTTGAGCGAACAATTCCAAGAAAATTCGAGAGAGAATGAATCTTATTCATATTTCAATTTGCTAAATCTTTCTTGTTTTAGTATCACTTATCAAACATGCAGAAATTTGAGGACGAACCTTGTGAAGAGGATGATAGTACCTTATTTGAAGAAGAATCAAACATTGGTTGGGGTTTTAAAGTGTACAATAACTCATTGTGGGAAGAAATTATAGAAGACTTTGAAGTGTTCTCTAATCTGCTATGGTTTGAGAATATCACTAGAGAAGTTTCTAATGAAGGAAATGAGACACATGAAACATTTGAAGCCATAGATGTTGAAAATATTGAGCTAAATGATGAATGTAATAGCTCAGTTGTACAGAAAAAAAGTGCTCACAGGTTGCTAACTTTATAGTATCTTTATCTTGTTCTGAAGATCCTTTTTTACAGGTTCAATCCAAGCCACTTCTCAAAAGAATTGCTTTTGATCCATATTTTGACTATAGTATATCCAATGGTGAGGTTAAGTTGTTTAGCAAGAGAAAATACGGTATATTTATTTGGCATTCATATGCTTTTGGTCTAGCTAATGACCCTCTATTATTTAAAGAGCTTATGAATTGTGTTTTAACTAATTGTGTGGGTAATTACATTATTTTGTTAAATGATGTAGTGCCTGGATATTTAAAAGGGGTGTTTGTGCCTAAAAGAACTAAATGGGTTAAGTGATTGCATGGTCACTACCTGGTGTTATTTTTATCAAATACTTGCTCAACTTCCTTTGTTTACCTCCAACTAATTTTGATTATCATGTTGGTTGAAGGTATTGGTCAATATTTGAGGACAAATCTTCTTCAAGTGAGGGAGAATGATAGAAACCAAAAAACTAAAATCCAATGAAGGTGCAGATATTTTCAATGTCAGGATTCGAGGATGAATCTTCTTTAAGAAAGGGAGAATGATAGCATCCAAAGCAGCCCAATGTCATTAAAAGACATGGATAAGGATTTGAAAGATTCATCAAATAATAAATTTCAAGACAAACTCAAATGGGCTGCAATTAGCTATTAAAAAGTGTCTTGTGTTGGAAGAAATCTCAAGCCCAATGAGGATATATTCTTCAAATCTTACATCTATTTGGAGGAACAAATTAAAGTTCAAAAGGAGATGGAATGGGGCCCAAATCAAGCCCCAATTGGAGAAAATATTGCAGTAATTTTTAATTAGTTTCTAGAATATTTAAGAGTTGTTTTATAGATGTTGAGTTTATAAGACTTTGTGTGTGGCAGCTTTCAATGTCATTTAGTATTTTGTTTTAATCTATGTTGAAGCCTTCTATGTCCCTAGGAAACATAATTTCTTTAATTGAGTCTTTGACCATCCCCTTCTAGGATTCTATATAAAGGGGTTCTTTCTCTTCATTGTAACTAAGTTTGATTTAATATATTAGTAGCAGCCTTGTGGCTTATTGATACCTTTGTAGGTTCTCTTTGTGTTAATGTCTTTTTTGTTCTACTTTGAACCATAACTTGGATTTCTTCAATGATAAGATTCCTTGTTTGAGTTTCCTCCCCCCTTTTCTTCTTCTACTTCTTCTTAATTGGTTCACTATTTCTTGTTTCTTCTCTTTGCAAGAATCAATTCCTTCCCCCTTTCTAATCTTCTAATTTTTAGAGTCTTTCGCTGTCCGTGTCGTTATCAAGAGTTCATCCCTCAATGGGTATTTACAAGAAGAGGTATATGTCAAACAACCCCCTAGATTTGAACGGCATGAATATCCTTATAATATTTATAAGTAGAACAAGGTACTCTATGGATTCAAATCGGCACCCAGAGCTTGGTATGATAGGTGGTTATAATTTCTCTTAGATCATGCCTATAATAGAGGAAAAATTGACAACACGCTATTTTTAAAAAAATGGGGGAATAACCTACTGATGTTCAAGTGTATGTGGATGATATTATCTTCGGATTCACTAATGAAGGCCAGTGAAGTGAATTTGCAAAACTAATGAGCTCAGTGAATTTGAAATGAGTATGTTAGGAGAATTAAATATCTTTATGGGTCTACAAATTAAACAAAGGGTGGAACATTTATTCGTCAACAGAACTATACAAAGAGCTGCTAATTCGATATGATATGGAAAATGCTAAGACAAACAACACTCCTATAGCCACAGCCACAAAGTTGGATATTGTTGAACATGATTCAGAGGTAGAAGAAACCATATATAGAAGTATGATTGGTTCTCTTCTTTACCTAATAGCCAGTCGACTAGATATAATATTCAGTGTATGATTGTGTGTAAGATTCAATCCAACCCAAAGGAATCACACTTGAAGGCTGTCAAAATAATTCTTTGATATTTGAAGGGAACACAGGACCTGGTTCTGTGGTATTCGTTTAGCGAATCATTCAAATTCATAAGATATATAGATATAGGCTATGACAGGTACTTGGTTGATAGAAAAAGCACATCTAGGATGGCGTACTTCATGGGGCCATGTTTAATATCATGGGCCACTAAGCAGCAAAACTCAGTAACTTTATCCACAGTGGAAGCTGAATATGTTCTTTCAACATCTTGTTGTGCACAAGTAATATGGATCAAACAATAGCTTGAAGATTATAGAATATTATTGGATTGCATTTCTATCATGTATGATAACATCAAAATGTGATAAACATGGCTAAGAACCTAATCCATCATAATAGGACAAAGCACATTGTAACACCCCAAAACTTTTCTAGACCAAACTCAAACTCAACAGGAAGAAACAAAAAAATTTGTCTCATAACGATCGAGAGAACGAGCCATTGTCAGATTTAACGACCCGTTGTCTGAAATTGTTATCAGCCTGCTGGTTAGCTTTTGAGAACTAACGACACATAGAAAAACCCGTTGTGAGGAGTAACGAGTTGTCCTATCACTCGTTGCATCCCAAGTGCCGAAACTTGCCATACATCCCCCAGAAGCAACGAGTGAAAGCCACGACTCATTGTCACCTCTAACAAGTCATTATTTCCACCTGTTGCTAGATCCAAGAATACTTTAGGTTAGAACAGTAGAGGAAATGAGCAGTTACAACGACTCGTTGGTACAACCAATGATTCGTTGGGTCGTCCGTTGGTAGTGGTTCCAATTCTTATTCCAAACTCTTCCAATGGCCACGAGAAGAACCAACGACCCGTTAGTTCATCCAACGTGTCAGTTTTCCCTTCCCCTTGCCAATTTCAAGTGAGCATGAAATTCAGGCCCAGGACCAACAACTGGTCCCAACGAGTCGTAGTGTCAACCAACGACTCGTGTGAGCCGTTGGATCCAGATGGGCAGTTTTTCAGACTTTCTTTCAGGGGTATTTTTGTAACTTCCAGTTATTTTAATCCTTAAACTACATCACTTTTGGCACGATTAGGGGGGATTTAAAGGGGTTGATCGACATGTTCCTCTTATTCTTTCTCTCAACCATCAGATTCAGTGCGTAGAAGTTCAAGGCAGACATCACAGAGCTAAGCTAGGGCTTTCAGTCTTCCTTCAGATTTCTTTAAACTTTTATTAGGAATTCTACTCCATGTATGTGGGAATTCAACAAGGGAATTTCTCTTCCCTTGTTCCCCCAAAACTATTCTATAATTCCTTAGAAGTTCTAGCTCAGAATATCATAAATAGGGTTAGTTTTCAGATAGATTATGCATATTTCTTGTGGACTGTAATCCTTGTATAGTCTTGCAATGTTTTCACTACTTATCAAGAATGTTGTTACTCTCTTCATCAAATATTGTTTTTTCCCTAGTTCTATGAATACAGTAATCTGGGTCTTGCTTAATTGTCTAGATACAAATGTTTCCGACTCTGTTAGTTCTTGAAATTTTCCATGTTATTACCATCATGTGAGTTCACAGTCAATTTGTATGCTAGTTCAGTCTCAGTCAGAAATTGCATTTTCAGTATCTTTCAGTAAGTCAACTAATCAGTTTGATGATAGTCAGTTCTTGAGGAGTTCAGTAATACTCCCTAGCTTCAGTTATCAGATTATTTTTTAGACGGTTATGATGCTTCCAGATAAGCAGCTCTGGACAATCTTAGAACACTAGTTTTCACTTATCAGGTCATATAGACTCTCAAGTTACTTCCAGATAACTATTCTTGATTTATTCTAGGGCATCAACTTCGAGCTATCAGTATAGAAGTTAGTTTAGGACTATCTAGTGGGAGTAGGACTTAGCACCGAGCTGGACGGGGTTTAGTGCACCCAGGTTCCCAGAACTACATTGATGTCATGCCCCACCTTGGGAGGTATGACTAGCACCTAATGCCAACCTGGGACCTGGACTGACCTGGCTAGGCATAGGCACCTCTGGTGCCTGCCAGCAACTCAAAATCAAGAAAACAATGAGCTATATCTCAGCTGTAAACACATACTCAGGCCAAAAAGGCCACACAACACCTGTAAAAGAAAATAGCTAACCCAACAACCAGACGATAAAAGAGATCCTATGTGGGCTGACAAGACCACCACGTTGTCTAGTAATAAATGAAGGAAAATTGGCAATGACACAAGCTATAACTGACAAGGCTGCTAACTAATAGCTAAACTAGGCCGCACACGACCATCACGTGATATGAACATACATAGGCCCCACACAGCCAACAACAAAACCCAACAAAACTGAGAATTTGTAGCCTGTAAGCCTCTAGGAGTGGAATAATTGTCAAGACAGGGCCCCAACATACCCATAAACTGTACAACAAAAGAACAAACCTCCTCTACTATCAACTCCCGAGAAAAGGAGCTGACTGGACTGCTGAATCAGGCTGATGACTAGGGAGGTCCTGAACTATGTCTATCCACACATGCATGCAAGTAATGCAGCACCCCAAGGATGAGCATTAGTATAATACGTACCGAATATGTAAGGAAGTAAAATAATAACTGAATGAAACCTGATAAAGCTGAAGTAATCAAGAAGNAAGAAGGATAATAATTCAACCTAAGTAATCTCACAATCTGAAAAATATAACTAACAAGTATATGTACAAACAAGAACCTAACCGGGCCCCCATAATCTTGGAAGGTACAAACAACACAGAATAACCTATCTAGCTACTAACGATTCGTAAGTACAAATAATGCACCCTTCTCTTATCTGGCTAGTAACGATTCATAAGCATATTGTAACTCAGGAATACTTATCCTCTGAAGCTATATCTGAGCTTGATAGGCTCCTGTTTTTGGATTGAGCCGTCTAGGATCCTGTAGCTGTGTCTGTGTCTGAGCCTTCTGGGCTCCTGTAACTGGACCCTGAGCCTTTGCTCCTTTGAGGGTGATGGTGTCACTGCGGCATAGAGGAGTCTGGAGGTAACAAGACCTCAATACAACTCTCATGGCCTCAATCTGGTCCCTCCAGACATCATGTTGCTCCTGCGAGTTTATGGGTATCTCAATACGACCCTCACAGCCTCAATTTGGTCCCTTCGGACATCATATTACTCCTGCGAGCATTGGGTAACTCAATACGGCCCTCACAGTGTCAATCTGCTCCCTTTGGACATCATACTGCTCCTGCGAGCATAGTCCTATAGGCAACAAAACATCCAACAACCCAAACATCGCATGCAGAAACCAAGCTAACTAGGGTTAACTCTAACGAGGGTTACTATGTCATCGATGTCGTCTCAATTATATTTGTAGTAGCTGACCACAATAGGCTTACTCTGGAGTACTATGAATAAACAAATCGCACTAACTTTACGGCAGACGTAACTTGCCGAAAAGGATAGCCTTAACATACCTTATTCGATGATTTCTTGGCGCTCGAACACTTCCAACCTGAAGTCAGTAATTTCACCAATTTGCAGCCTTCACACTGAGAAAATGAGGCTATTTCAACACTAACAATCGGCAATTAACAACATCTTTCAATAGAATTGACTATAACTTCAACTTCAACCAACTCAGCCAAATACTCGCCAATTCTTGAGAGTTTAAAAGGTAGAACTGCTTACTATTACCTGTAGCCAATTAGGACTCAATTTAAAGTAAATTCAGCAACCTTTACTCGGTGGGGTTCCGACTCACTGAGCGAATTTTCATGAAATAACTCCACAACGCTGCTTCTCGTAGGCCTAGAACTCGTTATCAAAGACGAATTTGCATTTAGATGGAGTTTGACGGCATAATTTGGAAGAAACTTGATGAAAATTGCGGGGTTCTCTGTATTGGGCGAAGGGTACTTCATATATAATGAAGGAAAGGACCAAGAGGACTTATATAATACTTGGGCGGTGGTGGTGGGGGGGTTTGTGGTGCGCCCCGATCACGCTGCACTAGGGGCGCGACGCGCCAGTGCCTATGCCAAGGCAGTCCGTGTGATGCGGCGCCCAACATGATGGCCTCCTGGCCTTGGCCCCCATTTGTTTTATAACGCGCTCGTGTTTTCACCTCCCCGGCCTTTTTTTGAAGGTTTTTTATGCTAAAATTCTCAATGTACATGCGCGCACAATGATCGTACTATAGAATTTTATGGGGTGTAACATCCTTCCCCCTTTAGGAACATTCATCCTCGAATGCAGTCTTTGGCTTAATGGCGTTAACTCTTTTAACTAATACTTAGAAAAATTTCAGCAGAGTCACCTCTGTATTATGGACTATCCAGAAACCTGAAACGTAGAAAAACCCAACATAGGCGTCTCACAGGATGCTATAAACAGCTATGTCACCATATAGAGATAACTAACAAACCAGTACTAGTAATATAGCAGTAAAATAACAATTGAACATCGACCTCACCTGAACTACATAATCTGGGTCAATCATTGAACAAGTGAGGATATCTAGATCTCATGACGTTCTTATCTTTCTAGGTCATCTCTTCTCTATTTCTATTCCTCCACAGAACTTTAACGGAGGCTACGTCTTTAATCCTTAACCTACGAACTCACTGATCTAGTATAGCAACTAGAACCTCTTCATAAGCTAACTCTTCAGTAACTTGAACATCCTCAACTAGAACAACCCGAGATGGGTCCCCTATACACTTTCACAACATTGACACGTGAAAGACTGGATGGACAGATTCCAATTCTGAAGGTAGTTCTAACTCATATACCACTCGGCCTATCCTTCAGAGGATCCGATACGGGCCAATGAACCTCAGGCTAAGCTTGCCCTTCTTTCCAAATCTCATCACGCCTTCATCAGTGAAACTTTATGGAGTATCGAATCGTCAACATTAAATTCCAAGTCTATATGCCACACATCGGAGTAGGATTTTTGATGACTCTGGACTGTCAGTAACCGTTCTCTGATGAGTTTTACTTTCTCTTCTGACTGGCGGATCATATCAGATCTGACTAATTCGACCTCTCCTACCTCAAACCATCCGATGGGAGACCTGCATTTCCGCCCATATAATGCCTCATAAGGCACCATCTGAATTGTAGAATGATAACTATTATNATGTAGAGCATATGCATTCTTTTGGGATAATGCCTCATAAGGCACCATCTGAATTGTAGAATGATAACTATTATTATATGCAAATTCAATAAGGGGTAAATGCTCATCCCAGCTTCCTCTAAAATCCAGCACACACGCCAGTAACATGTCCTTAAGCATCTGAATGGTGCGCTCTACATGGCAGTCTTTCTGGGGATGAAAAGTTGTACTCAAATTAACTTGTGTCTCCAAACCTTTCTGAAATGATTTCCAAAATCTAGCTGTAAACTGTACCCCTCTATTAGAAATGATAGATGCTGGGACACCATGCAGTTGACTATCTCTTTAATATATAACTCGGCGTAATCTTCGGGTGAGAATGTAGCTGGCAGAAAGTGAGCTGATTTCATCAACTTATCAACAATAACCCAAATAGAGTCAAATTTACATCTGGTATGGGGTTGTCCTGTCAAAAATTCCATATTAACTATCTCCCATTTCCACAGGTATATCCATCTCTTGAGTTAGTCCGCTAGGTTTCTGATGTTCAGCTTTTACCTGCTCACAATTAGGACACTGTGCTACGATTCGACTACACCTCTTTTCATTCCAGGCAACCAGTATGTCTCTTTTATGTTGTGGTACATCTTCATCGAACTTGGATGAAGAGAGTAACGAGAATGATGTACCTCTATCATAATCTGTTGGCAGAGCCTTGCTACATCTGGAATGCAAAGGCGACCTCTGTATCTCAAAACCCCATCTTTAGTTAACTCAAAAGATGAAATTTCGCCTTGCCAAATCTTGTCTCTAAATTGTACCAAACTAGGGTCCTCGTACTGCCGCTCTTTTACCTCTACAACCAGGGATGATACTGCTGTATTCTAAATTATAGCCCCATTATCCTCTAAATCAACTACTCAGACTGCTACATTTGCTAGCCGGTGCAATTCTTGAGTCATTTCCCACTGTTCTGGTCTCAAATGTGTTAAACTGCCCATGGATCTGCAGCTAAGGGTGTCAGCTACGATATTAGCCTTCCCTAGGTGATACAAGATGTTCACATCATAGTCTTTCAACAATTCTAGCCAATGACGCTGTCCCAAATTCAGCTCTTTCTGCATGAAAATGTACTGGAGGCTTTTATGATTAGTAAGAATATCCACATGCTCACCATACTAATAATGCCTCCATATTTTTAAGGAATGAACCACCGCAGCTAACTCCAGATCATAGGTGGGATAGTTTTTTTCATGTTTCTTTAATTGCCTTGAAGTATACGCAATTACCTTTCCGTGTTGCATCAAAACACACCCTAACTAATTCCCGAGGCGTCGCAATATACAACATAACCCTCTAAACCTTCTGGCAAAGCTAACACTGGTGCCGATGTCAATCTATTTTTCAATTCTTGGAAACTCTGCTCACAAGCCTCGATCCAATGTAACTTAGGTTGCTTTCTAAGTCAATTTGTTCAAAGGTGCTAACATGGTAGAAAATCCTTCTACAAACCTTCTGTAATACCCGGCTAAACCCAGGAAACTATGAACCTTCATTTGAGTTGTGGGTCTAGGTCATGTCTTTACTACCTCAGTTTTCTGTGAGTCAACATGAATACAGCATCTGATACAATGTGGCCCAAGAAAGCTACCGAATTCAACCAGAACTAACATTTAGAAACTTCGCATATAGCTGGCAGTCTCTGAGGATCTGAAGTACTGTTCGCAAATGGTCTTTGTGTTTCCGCTTCTGAGCGGGAGTATACCATAATATCATCAATGAACACTATCACAAACAGATCTAAGTATGGCCCGAAGATACTGTTCATTAGGTCCATGAACACTGCTGGTGCATTTGTCAACCCGAAGGACATAACTAGAAACTCGAAATGACCATACCTGGTAATCAAAGTCGTGTTCAGGATATCCTTCTCTCGAGCTTGTATCCGGTGGTACTCGAATCTCAAATCAATTTTGGAAAAATATTTTGCCCCTTGCAGCTGGTCGAATAAACCATCTATCCTTGGAAGAGAGTATTTGTTCTTAATGGTAACTTTATTCAACTGCCGATAATCTATACACATGCGTAGGGAACCATCTTTCTTTTTTACAAACAGAACTGGCGCACCTTACAGTGAAGTACTCATCCTGATAAGACTCTTATCTAACAAATCTTTCAACAGTTCTTTTAATTCTTTGAATTCCGCAGGCGCCATTCATATGGAGGGATGGATATAGGCTGAATATCTCGTAGCAAGTCTATCAAAAAAATCTATTTCCTATTATGGTTGGAATACTAGGAAGTTCATCTAGAAACACATCTAGAAACTCATTAACCACTGGGATGGACTAGAGAGTCGGGGATTCTGCTTGCATATCCCGAACCCTAACAATATGATAAATACAATCCTTTGCTATCAACTTTTTTGCCCGAAGATAAGATATGAACTTGCCCTTTGGCATAGATGCAACTGTCACACTACTTCCCTTAGAAAGTGAAATTGGACAATTTTGGTCGAGCACTCTACCGTGGCGTAACATGGTGCCAGCCAATCCATATCCATAATTATATCAAACTAAACCATTTCAAATTCTACTAGATCTTCTAAGGTCTGGCGACCGACAATCTCTATTGTACAACCCCGATAAATTCTTTTAGCAGTAATAGAATCACCGGCGGGTGTAGACATCAAGAAGGGTCACGTAAGCAATTATGGCACTATATCAAACTTTCAGGCCACTAACGGAGTAACATATGACAAAGTGGAGCCCGGGTCTATCAACGCATAAACTGGATGAGAGCAAACATCTAGCATACCTGTCATAACATCTGGCAATGACTCTGACTCATGTCCTCCCGGTAGTGCATAAGTGCGATCCTGACCGCTGCCTGAACTGGATGCCCATGATCTATCTCGGCCTTTGCCGACTGGAGCTGAGGGCATACACTTCGTAGAAGGTGCTGGGGCATATGAACCTAATGACGATCTATCTTGTTGGTCCTGACCGCCCTAGCGTCTAGTCAGACAATCCCTCATTATGTGTCCCTCCTGTCCACAAGAATAACAGGCGATGGAACCATGCTTGCACCTCGCCAGATGTGTCTTGTGACAGGTACTGCAACGTGGTACCGCTGGTCCCATATTATCTAGCCCCCTCTGCTGTTGTAAGCCTGACGCTCGTGAACTTTCACCGGGACCTGACTGTCCATGATGATCTGACCTGCTGCTGCTGGAACGGGGGCCTAGGTAGCCTCCCTGGGAAACGAGTCCTGGGCCCACCCTGAAAATCTATTTGAATGTTTATAGGTCTAGCCCTTCGACGCTGCTCCTAACCTGCCCTATCAATTGCGTACTGACGCTATCTGAGTTCCTCTATGATCTAAGCAAAGGCCTGAATCCGTGAGATATCCATATCCTCCCATAGTGTGGCTGTGATACAAGATTCCACATATTATGGTGCAAGTCCCATAATAAACCAGTGTACCCTAGCTAGCATAGTATTAACAAATGTAGGTGTATATCTGGCTAGAGAATAAAATCTTAATGCA
Source organism: Datura stramonium (assembly GCA_018107945.1). NCBI lineage: Eukaryota > Viridiplantae > Streptophyta > Magnoliopsida > Solanales > Solanaceae > Datura > Datura stramonium. The sequence goes on from JACEIK010002255.1 coordinate 120,091, forward strand.
TATTCTAACACAAATTTTTCCCTGCTCCATATGTAAAAACTGCTCTACTCTGGCCTGTCGGACCTCTCAGGACAAGTAGTGGTCTATGAAAGCTTCAAAGAAGCTAGGCCACATAGGTGGGGGTGCATCTCTGCCTCAGGATCTTTTCAAACTTTCATACCATAAAACTGCTACCTCTCACAATCAAAATACTGCTAACTCAACTGATTCTTGGACGAGGCATGCATGACCTTGAATATTCGCCGTAGCTGATCTACAAAGTTTTGGGGATCCTCTCTATGGTATGTCCCTATAAACTTTGGGGGACCCAAAGCGAGGAACTCACGGAATATCAAACTCCGGGCCCCTCAGTGGGCTCAACAATAGCTGGTACTAATGGCTAAGGCTGACGCTTGGCAGCCATCATCTGGACCAACACTTATAATGCACGCCTGAGCTCCTGATCCGATGGCCCAGGAATGGCTGGGGGAGGTACTAGTATATCTAATGCCCTAGAGGGCTCCTAGTGTGGCAGTGAGTGTTGGGGAGATCGAGGTGATGTCTCCCTATCGCCCTCAGATCGAGATGACTCCGACTGGGGACCACTACTAATGCCCTCTCCTGCCACAACATCCAACTCCCGACTAGTGGCGGTCTGTCGTACGTCAAACATTTCTCTGTAAATAAATAGAATAATGTAAGCTTAGGGAATTACCGTATACAACACAGATCTATAGCACAACTGGAGGAGAAAGAAGAGTAACCAAACTATTATGCCTCGTAGCCTCCTATCCATAAAATGTGGTGCACAACACATCGATAGACAAGAATCTACTTGACACGGCTTGCAGACTCCCTAGGATACGACCTACTATGATACTAATTTTGTCACGCCCCACCTTAGGAGGCATGATTGGCACCTAATGCCAACTTGGGACCTGGATTGACCTGGCTAGGCATAGGCACCTCTGGTGCCTGCCAACAACTCAAAATCAAGAAAACAACGAGCTATATCTCGGCTGTAAACACATCCTCGGGCCAACAAGGACACACAATTCCTATAAAGGAAAACAACTAACCCAATAGCTAGACGATAAAAGAGATCTTATGTAGGCCGAAAAGACCACCATGCTATCTTGTTATAACTGAAGGGAAAAAGGCAATCACACAAGCTATATCCGAGAATCCTGCTAACTAATAACTAAACTAGGCCCCACACGGCCATCACGCAAACTAAACATACATAGGACCCACACGGCCAACAACAAAACCTAATAAAATTGAGAATCTGTAGCCTGAAAGCCTCTAGGAGTGAAATAATGGTCGGTACAGGGCCCCAGCCTACCCATAAACTGTACAACAAAAGAACAAACCTCCTCTATTATCAACTCCGAAGAAAAGGAGCTGACTGGACTGCTGACTCTGCCTGATGACTAGGGAGGTCCTGAACAGCGACTGCAGGAAAGTAATGTAGTTCCCCAAGGATGGGCGTTAGTACAATATGTACAATATATATAAGGCAGGAAAATAATAACTGAATGAAAGTTGATAAGCTGAAGTAATCAAGAAGAAGGATAAGGATTTAACCTAAGTAATCTCATAATCTAAAAAATATAACTAACAAGTATATGTACAAACAAGAACCTAACCGAGCCCCTATGAGCTTGGAAGGTATAAACAACACAAAATAACCTACCCGGACCCCATAAGCCCCGACAAGTACAAACAATGCACCCTCCTCCTATCTGGCTACTAACTGTTCATAAGCATACTATAACTCAGGAATACTCGTCCTCTGAAGCTGTATCCGAGCCTGATACGGTCCTATTTCTGTATTGAGCCATCTAGGCTCCTATAGTTGTGTCTGTGTTTGAGCTGTCTGGGCTCCTATAACTGGATCCAGAGCCTTCGGTCGTCTGAGGGTCATGGTGCACTGAGGCATAGAGGAGTCTGGAGGTAACTAGACCTCAATATGGCCCTCACGACCTCAATCACTGGTCCCTTCGTACATTATGTTGCTCCTACGAGCATATGGGTATCTCAATATGGCCCTCATGGCCTCAATTTGGTCCCTACGGACATTATATTACTCCTGCGAGCATAGCCCTATAGGAAACAAAACATCCAACAGCCCAAACATTGGATGCAGAAACCAAGCTAACTAGGGTTAACTCTGACGAGGTTTTGTATGCTAAAATTCTCAATGTACATGCGTGCACAATGATCGTACTATGGAAGTTTATGGGGTGTAACTATTGCCACCATAGGGTTTAGCCTGAACGGGCCTCAGACTTGTGATCACCTAGCTCAGCCACTATACCCTGGCAAGGTACAATTGGCTCTCACCAATGGGGTGTATACATCGGACTCCACCTCTAGCTCACATGGTTATATGTCGGTTATAGACTCTCCCACTTGTCAGTATATTTTAGTTCAGCTCAGTCCCAATTTTAGCTCAGTTCTGTTACTCAGTTTCAGGACATGTTTATGACCATCAGCCAGGGTCTAAATTGAACTTATTACAGTTATAGTTTAGCTTCTATCAGCACTCAGTATCGGTTGGCGATTTCATGTTATTTCAAATCAGTTACTTATCTCTATGCTTTATGTATATCTCACTTACTTAGTACATTCAAATTACTATTGCATACTTTCTATGTTGTATCATATTATGATAAAGGAACATGTTCTTAGTCATAACATCGTGAGTAGTTTCTCTCCGACGATTTCAACAACAGCGTTATTGGTGAATTCTCATCTTTCGAGGACAAGAATTTAATTTTTATCTAGAATATTTTAATTACTCTATTCCAAATCATGTGAGTAGCCATTAGACATTACTAAGAG
>JACEIK010002255.1:183286-222427 GCA_018107945.1 Datura stramonium
GAAATGGATAGTTAGAGGAATGGGTCCAGTCCCAGTGGGTTCGACAATCCGGTTCTTAAAAAGAGCCACTATATTACTTGCACGACCCGTACACTTGCGGGCACGGTCAACAAACCCCCAGCTAACTCTATGTCTAAACAGAACCAACTGAAATAAATAAACAAGCCTTCGAATGAGGAGGACTCACACTCTGATCTGCTGGAATGGAATGCTCCGAAACCAAAGTAACTATCTATATTGAACCTGAGAACCTGCAGCTTTATCATTAAATGATACAGCATGAAAAGCATGCATCAGTACTTTGAATGTACTGAGTAAGTGGGAGAGACATACTAAATATAAATTCTGAACTGAAATCACACGTCATGACCAACAAGTAAACTGGACTGGACTGCTAATATAATATGAAATGGTCAAGACGACCCTGTCTGATGGTCATGGGCATGCCCTAAGTCTGAAACACTGAATCTAGGATACTATACTGAACTGAGCTGCTTAATCTGACACTAAACTGGACTGACTAGTGGGAGAGTCTATAACCGACATCGAACCACGTGAGCTAGGAGTCCGATGTATACACCCACCTGTAGGACCCAATATACCTTGCTAGGGTATAAAGGCATGAATTGGGTGATCACAAAATGTCTAGGGCCAGTCAGGCCAAATAATACTGAAAACCTACGCTGGCAACGTAGTTCTGGGAATCTGGGTGCGCTGGAACCCCAGCCTACTTGGTGCTAAGTTCTACTCCCACTGGAAAACCTAAACTGAACTACTAAGCTGATAGCTCGAAATTGAGGTCCAAGGCTAGTCAGGGACGAATAACTGCATGTACCCTGAGAGTCTTACCGGACCATATTCTGAAACTGAGTTCTAATACCAGTCAGAGCTGCTTATCTAGAAGTGTTGTAACCGTATACAGAACAACTAATAACTAAACTAGGGTCCTGGGGCTGGTCAGAGCTATAACTGAATGTCATGACCGCCTAATGGACCAATTAACTGAAATCTGAACCCGAGTCTGAAAAACTGGGAGGCACCACTGACACCTCGAAAATAAACTTGAGTCAAACTAATTAGTCGATATTTTCTGGACAATACTGAGGTTGCTAAAATCTGGCTGAAACTAGACTAATATGGTTCTGACTGAGACTAGACTGATAGAGTTCTATAGTCTAACTAATTGAATTTCTAAACAGTTAATAGAGAGATCATTCATGCTGACAACACGGACAAATCATACTAAAAGGCAAATTTCATGAATTTGGGAGTTTCATTCAACAGTGCAAAAATCATTCTCATTCATGGGATATTTATCAACACATTTGAATAGCAAGAAAAAAATCAAAGAATTCATCCCAAAGCATTCTTACTTCACAAAAGAGAAATTCAAGGAGCAAGAACCTTTACTCAAAGATTATGACTCATATTCACTTTTGTAATAATACTGATAAACTGGTGAGGAACTGATGAAGATTATATCAACAATAAATATGGACACCATTCTAAGTGAATTTAACAAAAATAAATATGAAGATTTCTCATACTCGAAAACTCAGGGCTTAGAATTACTAGAAGAAACTAAGGAGGATCTTGGGGGCACAAGGGAAGAACAATCCCCTTTATAAAACCCCACATACCTGATAAATAAGCCTGGAGGAATTGCTGGAGAATTGAAGAAGAAGGATCTGCTCTAGTTTGAAGCTCTGAACTGCTCTAAGAGGAACTCTGCATTCTATTTCTGAGAAGGGAATGAGGAAAAGAACCCATTACCCCCACTAAAACTTATGAAACTGGTGCTTAAATGACATGGTTTAATTCTTTGGAGAATAGGAATTTACTAAATAGTCCTCAGAAATTCGCTGGGAAAACTACCAGGTGCTCCTAATGGGTGACCTAACGAGTCGTGGTGTCTGTAAACGACTCGTGGTCACCAGTCGTCGACCACACTATCTCACCCCCCTGGGAAATTAATACAAGGCTGGTCACGGGTCACTCAACGAGTCATTCCCACTGACGACGACCCGTGGTGACCACCCATCAAGTACACTGCCCACTTCTCAAGTTTATGGATTCCAGCCTGAGAACGAGTGACTTAACGAGTCGTGAGACCTGACCACGACTCGTGAAGTTGCCCATTGGGAACACTAACTCATTATCTTGGCATCCTTCTCACGGTTGACCTGATGAGTTGTTGGGTCCCTTAACGACCTGTCAGGTTGGTCGTTCTGCAACTTTTCTGCAGTTTTCTAGATTTTCTAAATTAAGTCCCGGATATTGATTTTGAGTTTCCTGGTCATTACACTCATGCCCTAATAGTTTCTCAAAAACTTCTCCTTTTTATTCTTCAATGGGCCTAACCTTTCAAACAAAAAAGTTCTTGTGATTGATTTCCCAAGTCGATCAAATACAGAAGGCCTTTTTCCGGGAGCATTAGACTTATCGTCCATGGTGATGTAATTGGTATATGTTATTCTTATGGAGATGTGAATAGGTGGTGGTTTCTTATATCCCAAACTCTCACATGATTTCATGATGGTAGCTCCTGAAGGGAGTTTTCCTAAATTCGATGGTTCATTGGGGTTGTATCCAGCCTTTGCAAATAACTTGTAGGCATTTGGATCAAAACTTTCATTTGTAAGTTTCATTTTGCAAAGGATTTTGAACCATAAAATCTCCAAGTAGCTTTGATAATAAGTTAATCGCATCAATTTTTTTGAGAGGGAAAGTTAGCCCCTTTATAATTAGTACATTTTCTTAGGTGTCAGATGATTGACTTTCCTCTTTCTTCACCTTTGGCATATAACAGAGCACATGAGTTATCTTCTTTTTCAAAGACACAATGTTTTCTTTGTTTGAAATGGAATGTGGCTCCTCAATGCCAACTTTAACTTCTCCAGTAGTCACATTAGCTCTTTTAGTTGCAAGCTCATCAATCTTGGCCATTGAGACATTGTTGGCTTTCACTTTCTTCACAATGTAGTTTTTCAAGTAGAACTTTGTATCAGTAAAGTGTGACTCAGCTTTTACAAATGGCTTATCATCAGCAACTATCTTCTTCTCGATTCCACCTTTGAGATACTTCAAAATTAATAATATGAGGGTGGAAATTTATTCTCGTGTATCCAAGGCCTTCCAAGAAACATATTGTATAAAGTTTTGCATCGATTACATGCATTCATGCGCTTGATCGAAAATATTCAATGTTGATATCTAGCTTGATAGCACCTATGGTCCTTTCCCCCTTGATTGAATCCTTGAATCATCAAATGACTTCAAGAAAGTTCTTCAGGTGAGATGTCAAGCTCCTTCATAGTGCGAATAGGAAGAATGTTAATGTCGGATTCATCATCTATCAAGATTCTATTTATCCTCTTCTCGAGCATGTGACCCACCATATACAAAGGACCATTATACAACGTTTCACCAAGTATAAGATCATTATCTGTAAATGTGATTTTTGTATCGCATACATGAACTTCTTGGGAAAAGAGCTTAGAAATCTTTTCTAGTTATGATGAAGACTGTTGATATACTTTAATTCTTTTCTTCTTCATCGATATTGAAGCATGACACCTCAATGTTATTTCAAGAAATCTTCATTTAGAACTCAGTTGGTAGGAATTCCTCCAAAGGAACAGGACGTCGTGGTTTATGGTGGTACTGCACCTCTACTTTTGGCTTCGTTGACTGTTCAAGTGGTTTTTTCTTTCTTGGTCTTCTCACTATCCTCTTTCTTATTGGTTGTTTAGATGATTCCTTTTGTAGACTTACTTTGTAGTGTCTCCTCCTAGTCATTGGAATCCAACCCTCATTATTGGCTTCATCAACTTGGATTTACCTTGCTCGAATAGTCTTTATTATTCATGCTCTTCAAAGTCGCATATCTGGACCGGATTGAGAGAGCCAAAGGTGATAGATATTTGATTAGAATATGTCTTATCATCCCCAAGCACAATCTTCTTCTCATTATCTAGTTGTATACCTTGAAGATAAACACTTCTCAAGAGGGTTACCCACAAGCCGATGATATTTCCAATACTTTGGGTCATTTGTTCTTCCATCTTCATTCGGTCGCTTCATCTCTGGAAATTCAATGAGTTTTAACTCAAGTAGTTTGTAAAAATTTTCAAGCACATCATAATCGAGGAAGGGGTATTCCCTTTCCTGCATCTCCTTCAAGGTTAATTTTCAGTTTTGGTTGCCTTGAGAGGAAGTTATTATCAAACTCTGCTTCTCGCTCACCTTTGTAGTAAACTTCACAGGCGACACACCAATGTTTATGAATTCTTTGTTGTCACTTTTGTACAAGATTGCTCCATCTTTTGGGGTCTTGCTTGTCCTTTTCTTTGTGAGGGTCATAAATAGGTCACTCTATTTCCAGCAGAAGACATGCTTAGCTCCATGTCATAAGCACAAGTAGCTAGCTCTTTTAAAGACCTTGGCTTAATTCCTTGCAAGATGTAGAGAAGTCCCCAGTGCATTTCTTAGATACACATCTCTATTCCAGAAGTTTCATTGAGTATATCTTTGTATTCTAGACTTGCATTTCTCCATCGATTGATGAAACTAATAATGTGTCATCCTTAATCTAGCGTGTTTTTGAGTTTGACCATGCTCACAACATACCTTATTCTATAGAAGCGATTGAGAAAATATTGCTCCAGTTTCCCCAACTATCATTAAAATTAGGATCAAGATATGTGTACCAATCAAAAGAATTTCCTTTGAGGGAGTGTATCAACTGCTTGACAAGATAGTCCCCATAAGTTCATGTGTTTTTACATGTTTCAACAAAATGTGCAACTATTTCTTTGCGTTTCCCTTGCCTTCAAATTGCTGAAATTTTGGTGGCTGATAACTGGTGGGAATCTTGAGGTTATCAATTCTTATAATGTATAGTTTTGAATACGTGAGAGAAGACTTGGAAGCAGGTTCATTCTTGTTCTTGATAGTCCCTTTGATGAACTCCTTTAGTTGGTCAAGTGGAATCATTCCTTCAAAAGAAACTGGAATTTCCTTGGTAGGCGAATGCATGTTTTGCGAGAGCTTTAGTCTCCTGAACTTCTAGACCCTCTCCAGTTTCAGATCTAGACACTCCTTTCATTAAGCTGTCTACTTTGTCCATAAGTTTTTCAATTTGAGCATCTTTATTTTGCATATACTTGATCCAGACTTTAATCACCGTTGTCAAGTTTGAGAGTTGCTCCTCCATAGATGAAGTTTTAGTTACCATCGCTTGCATGATTGTCGGGGATGTTGGAGAATAACACAAATTATCATATAGATTGATCCTTTACTAGATCATCTTATGTGGCATGAGTGGAGAAGATCAGTCGCTTAAGTATCATCATTTTCCTTCGCGGCAGAGTTCTTGGATCCAGATAGGTAAAGTAGAGCTAGAGTTTTCTTAATTTTTTCAACAGCATTGCTTCCTCCTTCTGATGCATTTGTAGAGGATCTTGCTCCTTTTAGGGATGAAGACCCAAATAATGGAGTTTGATGTGGGTGACACTTGGAGTGCTTGTTTTCCTATCATGCTTACTTTAATTCTTGTAACTAGTCCAAAACTTCCAAAGGTGACACCTAGGATGCTTTTCACATCAGCAGAGAACTTTGAGTCAGCAGCCTTGGGGGAAGTTGATTTGGAGTTGATCTTATTTGAAGCTATTTTAATGTTCTTAATCTTTGTAGGTTGAAAAAATGAGATGAGAGGTAGAAATTGTCCCACTAGGCATGCCAAAATTTGTAGATAATAAATTCACATTAAGAAAATAATAATCAGGATGAAAGAATATACAACAATCGTAGTATTTTATTTTAGATATGAGTGTTACAGTCTCTATGAATTCTTGGATTCTTCTTTTCAACTAAAAATTCAAGATCTTTTGAGCTTGCTTTTCAACTTTATAGATTTGATCTTGATTTGAACTCAAGGGTTCTTAAGTTGATCTTGAATCTAGTGGTCTTGATCTTGATTTATATTTAAATTTAAGGGATTGAAGTTTGTTATTGATTCTTTGACTTAATCTCTGAAACTTATAGAGAAAAACTTGAGTTCTTGAATGTTTGTAGCTTGTAGAGAAATTTACGGCATTTGATCCACGAGCTTTCTGTGCCTTCTTGTTGGAATTCAGGTCCTTTTTTTGAATTATGAGACCCCTATTTATAGTTGTAGGGTGGAAGAGTTGTGATAAAGATGAAATATTCTTGGCCAAACAAATTAAAGCTAATATGGCGATATTTGATTTGTTGGAAAATGTCACTTGTCATGACCCGAACATAGAATCGGATCGAGACACGGGACAAGAACCCCGAGAGGCTCCAAATCGAGCCATGACATGAACATGACATCTAAACTCAACATAATAATGCGGAAGTCTAACATGTATAAAATAGCGGAAGTTTGGAAATCTGATAACATCAAATATCTGAATACCTAACAGCGATTTGAAACTGAAGATATACTATGTCTGATAAGCCTCTACATACTGATGAGTTGATGGGACAAGATCCCAACTAACTCACTAAAACTAAAACTGAAGATACTGAATACAACTGATAAAAGGGTCCTCGAAGGATAAGGACTCACCAACTCCGGCTGGGAAGTACTACTATGAGAATTTGGCTAACAGCAGGGCTGAACCTGAATGTTGGAGCCCCTATATCATGAAATGATACAACATAGAGTTTGCAGTCAGTACGTGGAATGTACCGAGTATGCAAGGTGAATGAAACTGCTAAGTAAGTAAAATCAGAAATCATGCATATCATAAAACATTTCATCATAAGACTCTGAGAGTAGGGCTTGCATGCTAGTATCTGAAAACATGATTTAAACATAACTGAATCGAATCACCCAAAGCTGAAACTGATTATTCATAAGTAAAACTGAACATTGAATCAAACCTGTTGAAAACATAATATCATGACTAATGAACATGCATGAATTAAATCATGAGGAACAATGGAAAACTCGTCATATAACCAACATTTCCATGATAGAGTTTATGTGGTCCCGACTATTACACTCAAGTGGGCAGAGTCATCCACAGCCTTGCTAGGGCTAAGGATGCTACCATGATATCGATATCAAGCTGAATTCCCCTTGGGGGCAGGGGAAGCTCACAAGGGAGGACCCAAAGAATCTGATCATACCTATTGGCGTGTCGTTCTGAGATTCAAGGTTGACTGACCCTTAGCCTACTCGGTGATAGACACTATTTCAAAAAATATGCATATGTTTGCCATCGTTTTTCAATGAAGCTAAACCATCGTCTATTGACAAAGCTGGATCATAACATGATATACAAAATAAGAAAACATAACATGAGGAGCCTTGGCTCAAACCATACCAAGAGCTGAAAAGAGTGGGAATCTAGACTCCAAAATCCATGTGGTAAGCTAATAACATGAGATCGAGATAAATCATGAAACATACTTGATCATATGGCCTTGCCCAAACTTAAACATATTTGAAATAGACTTTGATAGTCAAAACATGAATATAGACATGGGTAATTCAAAATCATACTTTCATCATATACATATTACCATGCTTGAAAACATATATCATAATCTCAATCTTTCATGAACTTTCATAATTGGGCATCACAATTGTAAGACTTTGAAACCTTAAATCTGTAATTGAAAATATTGTAAAACATGCCCACGAATCATAATTCAACATTAAAAATATGATTAGAATATACCCATGATAGAGACTTAGAGAATTCACAAACTTGTTAAAACCCCATAGATTCATCAACTAACAATTTCCATGAATTTGAGAAGAGATTGGGCATGAGAGTGGATGTATACACCCATTCATAACCCTACATACCTAGGTACTTCTGATTTCACAACCCTTTTGAATGACCAAAGGAAATTGAAGAAGACTTGATGAATTTTCTAGGCTTGATCACCCTCAGAAACTTCTGAGATTGCATGTATAGAGAGGGATAGGCTTAGAATGAGCTAAACCTTCTTAAAACACACTTATATAATATTTAAATGACGTAGTTTAGGTCTTAAGAGATTAGGAATTATGTAAAAATCCTTACTAAATTCGCAGGAAAAATCATACTGCCAGTCCCAACGAAGGACTGGACGGTTCATTGCCTGAAGGGATGACTCGTAGCCTACACTCGTCGTCAACACTGGAGAACTTACCTCTGCTGGTCACCACGCAGGGCACCATGACTCGTGGTGTACCTGACGACTCATGGTGAGTAACCATTGGGTACACTGTCGAGCCCTTCAACATCTAAGTCAAACTCCTAACCACGACCGACCTTACGACTCGTGGTCCTGACCATGAATCGTGGCTTCACTCGTGGTAAATCCCCAAACCAAAAATCCAACCAAACTCTCCCTTCACTCCACGAGTCACCTAACGGCTCATGGTGCACCTCATGGGTCACTGTACGACTCGTCCTGTGACCTAGTGTAAAAATTCCTTTTTCTCCATTTCAACCCTTGGGTCTGATCTTAGGACTTTCGGGGTGTTAAAATATCTCTCCCTTGGGAGCATTCATCCTTGAATGTGGATGAACATACTGAAAGGCTGAGAAAAATGCAACTGTCATACCAAGAACTAAACATTTTAGAGATTAAAACTGATGGAATGACTGACTCTAGATTGAAGTACATGGCTGAACTGAATTCATGAATCATACACACATGCATTGGCATGAAATAAACTGGAATACATGATATGAACATGAAACTGAATAAAGTACTAGGGAGGAAACTGATAACTCAAGCCGAAACTGAGCCGCAAGGGAATATATGCGGGTATTTAGCCATCATATATGCTTCAGATTCCCATATAGCTCCCTCAACATGTTGATTCCTCCACAAAACCTTTACTGAGTCTACTTCTTTATTCCTTAGCTTCTGAACCTGACGATCAAGTATTTTCACCGAAACTTCCTCATAACTTAGGGTATCCTTCACACCCACACTCTCCACCGGAACAACCAAAGTCGGATCACCCATGAACTTCTCTAAAAGCGATACATGGAACACTAGATGCACTGAAGCCAATTCAGAGGGAAACTCCAATTCATAAGCCACCTTGCCAGCACGTCTCACAATTCGGTATGGGCCAACATAATGGGGACTAAGCTTCCCTTTCTTTCCAAATCTCATCACTCCTTTCATGGGAGATACCTTCAGAAACACCCAATCATCAACTTCAAATTCAAACTCCCTCCTCCTCACATCCGCATAGGACTTTTGATGACTCTGGGTTGTCTTCAACCTTTCCCATCTAAGCTAAACCTTCTCCATAGCCTCTTGGACTGAATCTGGTCCTATCAATGTAGCTTCACTAACTTCAAACCAACCAATAGGTGATCTACATCTCCGCCCATAAAGAGCCTCAAACGGAGCCATCTGTATGCTGGAATGATAACTGTTGTTAAATGCAAACTCAATGAGAGGTAAATGATCATCCCAACGACTTTTGAAATCAATCACACATGCTCTCAACATATCCTCAAGAGTCTGGATGGTCCATTCCGCCTGACAATCTATTTGCGGGTGAAAAGTTGTGCTAAGCTTAACTTGAGTACCAAGTCCCTTCTGAAATAATCTCTAGAACTGGGAGGTAAACTGGGTACCTCTATCTGATGTGATGGACAAGGTAACTCCATGCAACCGAACTAACTCCCAAATTTACAAGTTGGCATAATCCTCCGCTGAATCGGTAGTTTCAACCGGAAGAAAATGAGCTGCCTTAGTCAACCTGTCTATAACCACCCAAATAGAGTCACACTGTCAACGAGTGCGAGGAAACCCTGTAATGAAGTCCATATTGATTTCCTCCCACTTCCAAGTAGGAATGCTAATGTATTGAAGCACACCTCCGGGTCTTTGATGCTCAAACTTCACCTGTTGACAATTCGGATACTTAGCCACAAACTCTGCTATATCTTTCTTCATGCCATTCCACCAATAGACTTCCCGTAGGTTATGGTACATCTTGGTGGAACCTGGATGTATAGAATATCTAGAGCCATAAGCCTCATGCAACATCCGCTTCCTCAAGTCATCAACACCTTGTACACACAAACGACCCTGATATCGTTGTACACTATCTCCCCTTGGGAGAAAACCTCCATCTTTTGATTTCGAACGGCTTACTTCAACTTTACAACCTTGGTCACCAAGGAAGATTCTGACCCATTCTGAACAATGATACCACCATCCATCGAGTCAACAAGATGAACTCCTAGTCGTGCAAGCCGATGAATATCCTTCACTAACTCTCTCCTCTCCTCATCTACGTGGGTCATTCTTTCCATAGAAAGCCTACTAAGAGTGTCATCCACCACATTAGCCTTGCACAGATGATAAAGGAAACTCATATCATAATCTTTAAGAAGATCCAACCACCTTATTTGACGTAGGTTTAGATTTTTATGGGTAAACACGTACTGTAGGCTTTTGTGGTCTATAAACACATCCACATGGACCTCATACAGATAGTGTCTCCAAATCTTCAAGGCAAATACTACCGCCGCAAACTCGAGGTCATGAGTCGAATAGTTCTTTTCATGGACTTTCAGCTGCCTGAAAGTATAGGCTATAAACTTACCATACTGCATTAATACACAACCAAGGCCGATCCTCGAGGCATCACAATATACCACAAATCCATCGGTACCCTCAGGTAGGGTCAACACTGGTGCTGAGGTGAGTCGAGTCTTCAACTCTTGAAAGCTCTTCTCACAAGCCTCTGGCCTTTGAAACTTCACTTTCTTCTAGGTCAACTTAGTCAAAGGTGCCACAATGGATGAAAACCCCTCAACAAACCTCCGGTAATAACCAGCTAAGCCCAAGAAACTCCTGATATCCGAAGGACTCACTGGTCTAGGCCAATTCTTCACAGCTTTTGTTTTCTGAGAGTCCACCTATACACCCTCACTTGACACTACATGACCCAAAAATGCTATTGAGTCTAGATAAAACTCGCACTTGCTGAACTTAGCATATAATTGGCGATCCTTAAAAGTCTGTAGTACCACCCTCAAATGAGCGGCATGCTCCTCCTCGCTCCGAGAGTATATGATAATGTTATCTATGAACACAATCACGAACATATCCAAATACGGCTTGAATGCCCTGTTCATCAAATCCATAAAAGCTATAGGAGCATTTGTTAGTCCAAAAGACATAATCACAAACTGATAGGGACTATACCGAGTCCTGAAGGCTATCTTCAGAGTGTCACTCTCCCGAACCCTGAGATGATGATACCCGGATCTGAGGTCTATATTTGAAAAACACTTAGTACCATGAAGCTGATCAAACAAATCATCAATCATGGGAAGAGGATAGCTGTTCTTGACTGTGATCTTATTTAATTGTACGGTAATCAATGCACATCCGAAGGGAACCATCCTTCTTCCAGACAAAGAGAACTGGTGCACCCCGTGGGGATTTGCTAGGTTCGATGAAGCCCTTATCTAAGAGATCTTTCAACTGCTCCTTCAATCCTTTAGCTCAGTTGGAGCCATTCTGTAGGGAGGAATAGATATAGGTTGTGTATCGAGAAGAAGGTTAATACCAAAATCGATCTCTCGCTCGGGAGAAATTCCTGGTAAATCATCAGGAAACACTTCTGGATATTCGCACACTACAGGAACTGACTGGATAGTCGGGGTTTTGGACGTAGCATCCTTAACCCTAACTAGATGGTACATGCAACCCTTAAAATCATCTTTTTAGCCTTAAGGTAGGAAACGAAATGACCTACAAGCACAGCTGAACTACTCTTCCATTCTAGGACTGGCTCACTCAGAAATCGGAACTCTACTGCACGGGTTCTACAATTTACTGAAGCATAACATGCATGCAGCCAATCCATGCCAAAGATGATATAAAAATCTTTCATGGCTAGTTCTACTAAATATGCTGAGGTGAATTTTTGAAGGACTGTGATAGGGCAGTTTCTATATACCCATTGAGCTATAACTAAATCACTGATTGGAATAGAGACTAGGAAGGGTTCTGATAGGATTTCGGGACTGACTTTGAAACTACTAGCAACATAGGGCGTCACAAAAGATAAGGTAGCCCCTGGATCTAGAAATGCATATACATCGAGGTGGAATACTCGTAACATACCAGTGACTACATCTGGAGAGGCCTCCTGCTCCTGACGAGATGCGAGGGCATAGAATCTGTTTTGACGCTGACCACCACTTGCACTAGTGGAGGATCCCTACTGAACTGAGCATGTTGGTGGGGCTGCTGGGCTAGTGGCTGGGTCTCGGCCTCTACCATGGCCTGGTCTAGCAGGTGGACAAACTCTGAGCATATGTCTAGGGTTCCCACACTCGAAACAAGCATTTGAACCTGCTAAGCACTGACCCGTGCGTCTCAGGCCACACCTATCATAAGCTAAAATATTGGGCTCCACAGATCTGCTCACCTGACCTCTTGAGCCTGATGCTCGTCCCCTATGGTCGCGCCTAGATCTGGATGTCACACTCGCTGCTGACGGCGCTGGGGCTGATGATCTCTGGTAGGACTACTGACAGTGTCCACCACCAGGTCTCTGCTGGAAGAATCCAAAGTTATCAATCCTGGCCCTCTTGGCCTCTCTCTCTCGCTCACTCACCTGCAACGCCTCCATCTGCTGGGCGTATAGAACTATCCGTAAGAAATCAATGTACTGGTGAAGCATCGCAGTCCGGCAATCTTTGACCAAATAATTTGCTATCCCATGCACGAATCGACTCACTCGAGCCCTCTGGTCTACCACCATTTCGAGTGCATATTTGGATAGGCGGGTGAACTCTAGAGCATATTCCTGGACCTTCATGTTGTTCTGCCTCAAGTTCACAAATTCAACTTCTTTTATTTCCCTTATCCCTCGGGGAAAGAACCGATCCAAAAATGCGGTATGGAACTCATCCCAACCAATAGGGCCTGCTCCAACTGCCCTACCATCTTTCCACTGTCTGAACCATATATGTGCTACCCCTTTCAGCTGATAAGAGGCTAAATATGCGCACTCCCCCCGGCTCACCCCCATGATTTGGGTGATCTTATGAATCTCATCAATAAACTCATGGGGATCCTCGTCCAACTTCAACCCGAGAAACTCTGGAGGGTTCATTCTTAGAAAATCTCTGATCCTTGTTGTTGTCGCATTCCTATTCTGAGGGACATGTGCTACTGCCTGCTGGTTTTCTTGGGAGGTCAAGGCCTAAGCTAACATATGAATGGCAGCCCTAAACTCTGCATGGGCCACCTGCTCGGGTACATGATCCTCGGGAGCTGGTGGAGCATGCTGGTGCCCATACCCATTGCCATTCTCGTGGCCGTTTCCGATTCTGTTTCTTCTTTCGTTAACTCAGCAAGGAGGCATAATTCTGCAAACACGTATAGCATGAGTTAGAAGGATAGAGAGACATTTCACTGCATGATATAGATCATGAAAGAAGAGAATATTTTCTAAAATGTTTTGTAGCCTCTTCGTCATAAGTGTGGCGCGCTTCACACCCATGAAAAAAACTCTACTTAACGCGGCTTTCAGACACCCTAGGAAACTTCAAAACCTAATGCTCTGATACCAAGTTTGTCAGGACCCGAACATAGGCCTGGATCGAGACACGGGAAAAGAACCCCGAGAGGCTCCAAGTCGACCCATGACATGAATATGATATCAATATAATAATGCGGAAGTCTAACATGTATAAAATAGCAGAAATCTGGAAATCTGATAACATTAAATATCTGAATACCTAACAGTGATTTGAAACTAAAAACATACTATGTCTGATAAGCCTCTACATACTGACGAGTTGATGGGACAAGACCCCAACTAACTCACTAAAACTGAAACTGAAGATACTGAATACAACTTATAAATGGGTCTTTGAAGGATGAGGACTCACCAACTCCGGCTGAGAAGTACTACTCTGAGAATCTGGCTAATGGCGGGGCTGAACCTGAATGTTGGAGCCTATATCATGAAATGGTACAGCATAGAGTATGCGGTCAGTACGTGGAATGTGCCGAGTATGCAAGATGAGTTAAAACGCTAAGTAAGTAAAATAAAAAATCATGCATATTATAAAACATTTCAGCATAAGATTCTGAGAGTAGGGTGTGCATGCTAGTATCTGAAAACATGATTTAAATATAACTGAATCGAATGACCCAAAGCCGAAACTGATTATTCATAAGTAAAAATGAACATTGGATCAAACCTACTGAAAACATAATATCATGACTAATGAACATGCATGACTGAAATCATGAGGAACAATAGGAGACTCATCATATAACTGATATTACCACGGTAGAGCTTACATGATCCCGACTATTACACTCAAGTGGGCAGAGCCGTCCAAAGCCTTGTCAGGGCTAAGGACGTTACCATGATATCGATATTAAGCTGAAGGCCCCTTGGGGGCAGGGAAAGTTCACAAGGGAGGTCCCAAATAATTTGATCATACCTATGTTGGCGCGTAGTTCTGAGACACAGGGTTACTGACCCTTAGCCTACTCAGTGCTAGACACTACTCCCAAAAATATGCATATTCTCTCTATCGTTTTTCAATGAAGCTGAACCATCCTCTAGTGACAAAGCTGGATCATAACATGATATACAAAATCTGAAAACATAACTTGAGAAGTCTTGGCTCAAACCATAACACAAACTAAAAAGAGTGGGAGTCTAGACTCTAAAATCCATGTGGTAAGCTAGTAACATGAGTTCAAGATAAATCATGAAACATACTTGATCATATGGGCTTCCCAAGCTTAAACATACTTGAAATAGACTTTGATAGTCAAAACATGAATATAGACATGGGTAATTCAAAATCATACTTTCATCATATACATCTCACCATACTTGAAAACATATATCATAATCTCAACCTTTCATGAACTTTCATAATTGGGCATCTTAATTGTAAGACTTTGAAAATATGAATTTGTAATTGAAAACATTGTAAAACATGTCCACGAATCATAATCCAACATTAGAAACATGATTAGAATATACCTATGATAGAGACTTAGAGAATTCACAAGTTGAGTTAAAACCCCATAGATTCATCAACTAACATTTTTTTATGAATTTGAGAAGGGATTGGGCATGGGAGTGGATGAATACACCCATTCATAATCCTACATACCTGGGTACTTCTGATTTCACAACCCTCTTGAATGCCCAAAGGAAATTGAAGCAAACTTGATGAATTTTCTAGTCTTGATCACCCTTAGAAATTTCTAGGATTGCATGCATGGAGAGGGATAGGCTTAGAATGAGCTAAACCCTCTTAAAACACACTTATCTGAGCTTAAAACGACATAGTTTAGGTCTTAGGAGCTTATTACGGAAAAATCCTTACTAAATTAGCAGGAAAAATCATACTGCTAATCCCAACGAGGGACTGGACGGCTCATTGCTTGAAGGGACGACTCATGGCCTGCACTCGTCGTCCACACTAGAGAACTTACCTTTGCTGGTCACCACGACTCATGGTGTACCTGATGACTCATGGTGACTAATCGTTGGGTACACTACCAAGCCCTTCAACATCCAGGTCAAACTCTTGAACACGACTAACTTTACGACTCGTGGTCTTGACCACGAATCGTGGCTTCACTCGTGGTCAACCCCCAGACTAAAAATCCAACCAAACTCTCCCTTCACTCCACGAGTCCCCTAACGACTCGTGGTGCACCTCAGGGGTCACTGAACGACTCATCCTGTGACCAGGTGCAAAAATTTCTATTTTCTCCGTTTCAACCCTTGGGTCTGATCTTAGGGCTCACTTTTACACATGACACATCTTAATTGGCATTTGATTTGACTAGGCATGCTGTGTATTTTGATTTGTGGCATGATCTTATTAGCTCCTTTATTTGACGTGGCGTGATACATCATTTTTCACGTGGCATTAATTTGGGTCTCTAGGATAAGATGACATCTTGGGATCAGTTAAGTAGGCTCATCGTTTGTACCCCGATTTGATGGCTGGCTCAATGCAATTGAACCATTAATTAAATTCATATTTATCGGACTTAAATAATTAACCCAATTAAAATAATCCACAATATTTATTTGGATTAATATATCTTGAATTTTAATATAATCTGAATTTCTTATAAATTTAAATTTGATAAAATTTAACCGTTCACGGTAGATTTTAATAGTAGGCCATGAGATCACAATCATATAATTTTATGTATTTTTTTTATAAAGCTTCACTTAGTCAACTAGTTAATGGTTAGTTTTAGGGGCATTTTTAACCCAAAATATTAACCTTGAGAGCATTTTTGGTCCAACAAGTTAGGAACATTTTCAGCCCTTTTCCGTTATTATTCCTATATGTAAGCTAGTCAAGCTAAAATTTCTGACAGTAGAGAAAATGCAAAGCACCTGGAGATGAAAGGGTATAACTTTAGACCAACATTATTGTATTCAAACTGCTCAATATACTAAATCAAATGCGCTTACCTTTTATCTATCAAACTGCTGACATGAGGTAAAGTCAAAGTATATAAGCCAATATACAAGTTTCCCAAAATAACTTACGTCACACAGTTCTGAATAATAAATTAGAGAAAACAGAATAAGCTGATAAAGAAGCTATTGCCATTTAAAATTTACACGGAAAGGCATTGATATATTCACACTCTGGTACCCAACATTGCTAGAAAACATGGCTGCAGGGAAGGGATTTCGGGAATTTGTGGCAAAGTGTGCTTGTGTTTACTCCGGCTAGTTTCTGTCCAATGACAATCCCAGCAATGCAAATAGTTCAATCTGGAACATCTGTAGAGGTATGCTGATTTATACAACCGGCAGATTCTGTCCATGCTATTGGTTCAAAGTCAATCACAATATTTTGGCAACACAACAGACAATAGATCATAAATGGAAATAACTACTATGCTTAAGTATATACAGAAGTCTTCTAGCATTGCTTTATCTGTAGAAGGCTTGACCAGCAGGATGAAGTGGTTGACGAAGCCGAAAGACGGATTACCCAAATTTAATCAGGACATTCTCCTGTAGCATTCATCCTTCAGGTATTATTAGCTATACCTTCATTTTGTTCAGTCCCAGTATGAGAGAAATTAGTCATTTGGCAGATTTTGTCACTAGATGAATCAGAAAAGCACATGCTCTTTTCAATTTTTCCATCTCAGCATCTGCAAAGGATTAAGCAGGAAATTTGTTGTATATTCTTCTCCGTTCAACAACTAGATCAATGACAGTGCAATTCTCAATCTTTGTTAAACCTCATGAGAAGGGCCATTTACGACAGATGAAGCAGAAAAAGAGGGAAACCAGAGTTCTATACGGGTTCCTCCAGTTCCAATTGCAGCATCTGTTACTCTTGGTGAGATCACCCGCACTACACATCCATAACTCTCCAGTATTTCTCGAGAAACAGTTAGTCCGGCCACAAAGTTCCATGTCATGTTGTCCTCTACCCTGTCTTCAGAAAATAGGTCTGCCCCAAAAGGTGCTAGAGAGTGCATCTGTGTCTATAGAAAAGTAAAAGGAGACAATACTTCAACTCTAACACACACAAAAGCCAGATGATAAATTTAGTCATGAGCAGACTCCTTTGCTATTATTAAGTTATATTCTCATTAAAGTACCAGATTGTATAATCTTAATATCAGGCATTGTCTCAGTGATCATGATATAGAATAGATTTCATAACACATACCATATAGTGCATATCAAGGCCATCATCGTCAATTATAACAAGAGCACCCCCTGCAGGTGCTGCAGTGGCAATGATTTCAACCTTCCCACCAGCTTGTAAACGCAATAAAGCACCCTCGATCAAATTACCCAAAGCCTGGCGTAGAGCAGGCTCTTCAACAGGTACCTGTAAAGATCTTGGAACCTCAGAAAGTAAAACAGCTCTCCTCTGCTCATGTGCTAAAGGCGCCACTGCCCCCACCAAATCCACCAGTACATCAGAAACGTTGCATGGTCTTTTGTGGGAAAAGGTGAACAGGAAAAATAACAAAAAATAAAAGAGGAATGATTAGCAATCTCCAAAACCAAAGTGTTGTTCCATATGCTAGCACACAATCAAAGACTCCATAAATCGTCATATGGCATCAAATAGAAAAAAAAAAAAAAGGACAATCTGTAGCTGCCTAGGTAAGTATTCCAGAGACCCGTCAACCAATACAAGAAGCATCAAAATAGGCAAGCTTAAGGGAGAAACAGGAGAGAAAAGCGTTAGCACCTCTTAGTATACCAACAGTTTACACATGCAACCTTTGAAACATCAAAAAAAATTGATGACTTCATCTTGTCAGTTAGTTATGTTTCCTGTTTCTTTGCAGCAGTGGTTTGCAGTAAGAGGTTTATTCCTCCTCTTTCTCATTCCAATGGTACTCCCTCTGTCCCAAATTATCTGATATTCTTTCCTTTATAGTCAGTTGCAAAAAGAACGACACCTTTCTATATTTAGTAGCAACATAAATTTAAAAATGTCCATTTTACCATTAATGGGATGATATATAGCCATACAAATATCAATGGTTTATTCTAGGCCGCAAGTTTCAAAAGTCGGTCTTTCTTTCTTTCTTAAACTCAATCGGGACAGAGGGAGTATTAGGAAGTTACGTCCTTATTTTTTGGAAGTTATTTATAATCAATAAAATGTATGCAGAAAATTATTCCAATTCTTTTAGTACTTTTAACTCAAGAGATTGCAGGTCCTCTCTTAGCGAACCAGTATCACAGGTTGCAAGATAAGAACCTTTTCCCGAACTCCTAATCTACTCCACATTAACTCTGATTTTGTGTTGCAGCATACTACTGCCACAGAAAGGAGAGCCATCAAGCAAAAATCTCGGGAAGTTGATGGATGGAGAACGGGTAGGAAATATTGAAATTATTTAGTATGTTATTATGCTGTCATATGCGTAAGCATTTTTTTGAAGCTGACATAATGCAATTTGTAGCTTTCAAGACCATAGGTCTCTCTAAAACGAAAATAGTTTAACAAACAAAAGTTTACCTGATTCCTTCCTGGCGTAAAGGTGCAAGAGCAAGAGGTGGCATTGGCATTTCTAGATCCTTGGATTTTGAAGAGAGAGATTCTAGCCTCTCAGATAAGTTATTGGATAACTGTGACCTCATCGACTCATGACTAGGATGAGTTGATTTAGGCATCCTTTTCAATGTTTCTTCACTATAGCGCATTATATTAGCCTGAAAAAGGTATAAGCCAATATAAACAACATCATCTTTGTTATTCTCAAAATCATCAATAGGCAAGACAAAAACTAAGGCAAACAAAGCTGATGAAGTATAAATGGACCTTCAATAATCGTTGAACGTATATCTGTTGCAATTATTCTAAGTGATGTTTGATAAGTTCAATCTTTTAGTGCTATGAATATCCTCCAGAGTTAGAGATTTTAGTTCATTACAAGAATTTATGTCCTCTTACCTGGTCCTGTTGAAACTGCCAACTTGCTCTTAGTATTGAATGAACTCAAGTTTGTATCCTTTCCAAGTTTCCGGGAAAGTCGTAGCTTTTTTAAACTTCAAGAGGGCTTGTTTCAATCTTTTTCCTTCCTTTCTCAGTTAAAGTCACAAGAAGAAGAAGAAGAAGAAGAAGAGAGAGAGAGAGAGAGGCACAATTAGTGAAGTACCTTTGTTAAGGAAACAGCATCCTGGAGTCCCTTAATAGTATCATTCAAGCAATCACCTTGCTCCAAAATGTCTTGAACAATGTCATATGAAATCTGCATAGGGTCATATGGGCAGATAAATTTTTCATTAAAGGTATGATAAGAAAAGAATTTCACTAGAAGTAACGATTATTTTGGGGCAAAAGAAAATGAAGCAGGATAAAGAAAAAATTGGAGATGTAGATTTCTTGAGCCACATACCTCACTCTTTCTAATCTGAACAGATAACATCTTGCTCAGAGTTCGAATACTGGAAAGAGAACCCCGAATCTGCACATTAAAGATTCATAAAAAACTGATTATGTTCTGAAATCTGTATAGTGTACATTGTCACCACCTCAAACTGGCATATTATAGGTGCAGCTGCAGTGCAAATCTTACTTGCTCAACCAAGTTGCTCATCCTGATATTATTTTGCCAGGTGGACTGTTGGAGCAGAATTGCTTTCTGAAAAGGCAGCATTAGTTAGTTTTAAAACAAAACTATATCAAATATAGATTTATGATAAAACTACTGTGCATGAATGGAAAAAAGAGAACAAGAATAATAAATAACAAAATGCTCAAAGAAGAAATTGTTTCATGGCAATAAATACAAAATAGTTAAAAGGATATAATATTGTCAACATTTTATCCATATATGTCATTATTTTTGTGATATTTAGGATCTGTACTATTTGTTGTTTCTTGTACTTCGATTTCTGTTACTATCTATTATCTCACTTCCATTATTTCTCTTCCCAGATTGCTTTGATATATTAGTCCTTGAGCCGAGAGTCTTCAGAAAAAGCCTTTCTACCTTCCAAGGTAGAGGTAAGGTCTGCGTACACACTACTCTCCCCAAACCCCATTTGTAGGATTGCGCCGGGTATGTTGTTGTTATTGTTGTTGTTGTCCTTAAGTTCTATTAGATACTACTACCACAACTTTTTGGATGTTAGAGTAATTATGTATTTTAAAGAAATAATTATACATAGAGAATGTAAGATCAATCCAGTGAATTCTAGACATCATATATATTTAGCACCTTTGTTGTATCGGTATTGTACCTGATCCATGACATAAGCCATTGCAAGTGAACGAGAAATATTTATTGCATTTAATCTTTGCTCAGCAGTAAATTTTAACATCTCAAAGGAGTGGTCACTTGAAGTTTTGATATTCAGTGATTTCAATTCTGTGCTAGGAGGCAAGGAATAAAACTCCTCCTGGGAAGGCCATCCTTTCACATTGAGCCCTCCCTTATCCGATGTAGTTCTTGGGAGTTCTGCAACTAAAAATCCAACAATAAATGGGTGTTTCACCATAGGGAACACCACAGCTCCAAGCTCGGGAAGTAACTCTGCCTAAGATGAATAAGACTAGTCAAACAGAGTAAATTCATAATTCAGTGCAAAACAAATTTGAAGAATTAATTGATGTACCTCTTGCCTCGAAAGAGCTGCTTCGGCAATTCTTAAGCCAGCTGGAATGCTAAAGGTACCAATTAGAATCACTAGATCAGTCGCATTAACATGTGGATGTAAAGTAATCCGCTGCAACTCTAGGCGGTCCATCACATAGCTACCAGCTGGTCTTACATAAACCTGCAATTCACTAGATTAGCACAAGTAAAGTAGAAAGGCAAAATTGTTTCAAGTCTATCTCTCCAAAAGGGCCAAGGGAGTGGGGCAGTACTTTCCTCTTTGGTTTTGGTTTTGGTTCTTGACCTTCTTATCATTTAGAAAATCCTAAAGAAAAATAGGGTAAAGATTATCCACTGTTCACAACACATGAAGCCCAACCAAACATGGAAGATTTTGAGAGTTATCAAACGCTACAAAGTGCAATAGAGTTTAAGCAAACTATTATAGTAGCAATAAAATAACTTGGTTTCATTTGATTATCAATATTATATTGTTATAGGATAGTAAGATGGTTAGAATTCCTTTAATTTCTCAATCTAAGTACTTATACTGTTTAGAACAAAAGGTTACTTTTGAGCATCCAAATCCAGTGTCACAGTTTATCTATCCTTCTGGACCACTCCTTTACGAGGACCTTAGTTTGTCCATACTATTAGACTATTTCTTATGGATTCAAGAAACTGGTGAAAATGAAAGAACAAAACGATGTGTGCTCTTATTAGTGAAGGAGGATAGAGAATTCAGGTTGTCGGAAGTAGGACCAGTTGATAATGTCCATAAGAGGGCAGTGTTATCAAAAGCAAAAAGCGCAAAAAAGCTCTAAGGTCCGTTGGGGCTTTAAGCACAAAACACAAATAAAGTGTAGGCTTTAATGGAAAAAGGCGCAGAGGGAGAAAAAAATACAAATATCTAGCTTTAGTCCAAGACTAATAATTATAAGCATGAATGACAAATATATGAATAAAGAAATTGAGAAAAGTTTACAATAAAGTGAAATATCGATTATTTAGTGTTGTCTCTTTAGAAAAAACTTATTGGCAAGGAAAAGTATGTTTTAGAACCTTGATGACGCATTGAAGTGCACATTAAGAGACGCGAAGCGCTCAACACATTTTGAGCCTCGCTTAAGGGCTTAAGCACGCTTTAAGTGCACATTTGACAACACTGCAAGAGGGGTAGTAGTTCTAGGAAAAGTACACTTCACCTTAAAAATGTTCCATAAGATGTCTTCACTACTAGGCTATCAATGCATCCACCAATACTACCTACTTGAAGGCAACTCATCCAATTGGCCATTTGAGATGACTTTACTCAGTTGGGTCTAACTGCTAGTACTGATTTTTAGAAATTTGTTGCAGTGGAAGATATAAGCTGCCATGTCTCAGTGGGTACGCCAAAAATTTATGTTACACTTCTTGTCTAATAATAATAGGAAAAAAAATCATGTAACAGACTACAAAAGTTATTTTAAAGAAGTCTTTGGGTTTACAATCTTTACAGTACCTCCAGATATAAAGAGAGCATCATGTCATTCTTCTCTACCAGCAAGTACTGCCTAATGGTGGAAGAAGAAAGAAAGTTCCTTGAGACACTTAAGCTCCACTACCATTACCTACTGCCTAATGGTGGAAGCTCGTTTTCTTAAAAAGGAAAAGTAATAAACCAAATGTAAAAGAATTATCTTCGAATAAAGCATTAATGAAAGGACAAATAAACGAAAAGAAAATGTTTCTTACGGAAAGAACAGAGTCGGGATGGACAATACGGTGAAAGAGATCCAGTTGTTCAAGGCAAAGTCTCTGGAAATCAACACTCGGTAGCACCAAACCTCTATTTTTGCCGTCATCCTTCTCAATCGTCTGAACGAACTCCACCGGCGACGTCGACGCATTCCTTATCGCCGCAGCAACAGCTGACGCCGAAGAAACCATACCGTCTCCGTCTCCGTGGGAATCGTCATCGGAGCACGTGCCACTCACGTGCCGGAGAGTAGTGGAGGAGGTAGCAGCGTTGGTGAGAGCGAGTGGTGATAGCCTCTGCGAAGAAGCGTGAAGAGTTGTAGTTGCTGCTGCTTTGTAGAAGGTAGCGGGGGAGAAGAGGAGGGTAGGGGGGTGGTGATGAGGTGGGTGATGAGGTGGCGGGGTGGGATTGGATAATGGATTCTGCGGAGGAAATGCAGAGAGCAGCATTTTCTTTATGATCGGATTTCAATGGGAATGCTCCGTGGCTCTGTGTTTGGGACTGTCCACGCAGGTGGGAAAATTGTCCACTGCCGCCGTTCAATTGGTCCACAAGAGTCTCGTGGGTCCAACTGATTACCAATTTTGTTTTTTATGTTATGAAATAATAAAGAAAAACAAAATATTATAGACAAAGAGAGAAGAGAAAAGGAGAGAAGTTCTTATTTCTCTTGATGGGATGAAATACAATGAAGGAGAACCCTTCCTAACTTTTCTCCAAAACATAGACTTTCACTATAATATAAAAACATGTACCACTACAATACAAATACCTTTATAGATATTCACTATAATACAAATATGTTTATTAACACTCCCTCTTGAATGTCTATTTGATAGATAATGTGCCTCGTTAAAACCTTACTAGAAAAAATTCAGTGGGAAAAAATCTAGTGAAGGAAAAAGAGTACACATATCTATACACATATCTAATAATACGCATTTTCGGCCGTTTCATTAAAACCTTATAAGGAAACCCAAGTACAAAACTCGTAAGGGAAAAAGAGGACAGCCGAGTATTAACTCCCCTAATGACAAATATCCTTGAATTCGTATCCCGATCTCGCACCATCTTCGAAAGTTGCAGCTATGTAGATTTGGTGAATAACTGTACCACATTTTCACTTGAACGCACAAGGTAATTACTGATATCACTCATTCTTTGGAGCCTGGGCGTGTGTAGAAACCAAGTAGATGTGTTTCTGCTTCTATCTCCTTTTATGAATCTCTCCTTTAGTTAGCATGACAAGAAGATTATCTTCATACAAAATCAAGGGTACTTACGCTCAAACCACATTTTTTCTCTAACGAGATGTATCAAATGACCTCAACCACACACATTCTCTAGCTTGTTTCATGAATAGTTATTATCTCAAGATGATTTGATGAAGAAGACAGAGACTGCTTTTGTGTGCATCTCTAAGATATCACAAAGATTCTCCACATACGAACATTTAGCTCAAGCCAGATCGAGCTAGTGGTTGGGGATAAATACCAAAGACGCATAACCAACAAGACGGGGATGAAAATTATTAGAATAAATAAGCCTGGAGCACTTTAGTTTCTTTTAGATACCGCATTATGTGTTTTATCCCATTACAATGCCTCCCAAGAGGAGCGTAACTATACCTTTCTAACAAATTAACCGAAAGGCTATATCATGTCTTATAGTGTTAGCAAGATACATTAGCGTATCAATCACACTAAGATATGGTACTCAGGACCAAGAATTTCCTCATTCCTTTCGAGGCCTAATGGATCCTTATTCACATCAAGTGATCGAACAACCACTGTAGAGTACTTAACTGGATATGCACCATCCATATAAAATCTTTTCAACACTTTCTCTGTATAGGCGATTGATGAATAAAGACACAATTTTTCAAATGCTCAATTTGCACTGCACATAATTCTTGTCTTTCCAAGGCCTTTCATTCAAATTCCTTCTTTAAATAATCAATTGTCTCGAAGCTCTATCGAGTTCCAACAAGGCTTACGCTATCTACATAAACAAGTATGACATACTCCGACGTTGATTTCTTATTTGATTTTCCTGATATAGGAATTATGAACAAGTTTATAGAAACTTGTAAATGCTTCCAGATTTCGATTCCTTCATGATTTTCATACAAATTTCTGTCAAGTGATAACATTCATTAAGATTTAAACACGTAGACATTTTCAGTTGTCTCCGACTACGTGTCCACAAGCTTTACGCTTATCAATACGCATCATTTCACTACAATTATTTCTACATCAACATACTTTAATAGATGTAGAATTCAAGACCACGCTTTTTACAATATTAAGCGCTATATTGTATCAAAGGTATCGATCATTTTGATATTAGTTCCAATGCCACATAACTTACCGAGATCTCTTCATTTTTTGTCATTTTCAGATAAATTCGAACCTTTCAAGGTTTTATGAAGTGTTATGTCGTGGTGCTTTCTCAAAGCACTTGCCTCATCATTATGACCATCTTAATAATTTGCTCCTCTTCTTCTTCAAGGAGTTCTATATTTGGAACCGTTTTGTTCTATCACGCTTCAAGCGCCCCATAGACCTTGTCCTTCAAGGACCTTTCATTGGAGCATTTGTAACCGAATTATAAAATAGAGTTAGTAAATATATTCGATAAATTGATTTGCAATATTTGTGCAATAATCTTTGTACTTGCTCACAAATAGAAGCACGTGATCAAGACGACAAGGTTTTGATTTTTCCACAAAATTTCTCTTTGATTTCACAATTTTCTACCCCTAATTTTGAAAATTGTCTCATCAAACCGATGTAACTGCACCGAGCAAGCAAACATATCTCCAGCACTGTTCAAGGCAATAATAATGGAGGTCGATTCAAACCCAACATACCCCTAACCTCGGGGGACCCATTTTTATGCGACGTGGTGGTGCTACAGCACATATACAAGACATCCAAAATTCTCGATGAGAAATATTAGGTTCTTGACCCAAAAATCAATTGTAACGGAGAAAAATTATGATTATTTGTCGGTCCGAGACTAATATGTTGCAACATGCGTAATCGCATGACTCCCAAACAAGCGGCAAATGTAGTTTTCATGAGCAATGCTCATGACACTCGTGCACGTTTAATTAGCGACTCTAAGAAGGGCCATTTTGAGTGTGAACATGAGCTACAAGATGTTCAACTCTTATCCCAATTGATAAGTTAATAATCATTAAATGCTTGGAATGAAAACTCGGGCAGACACAAGGTGAATGAACTTAATTTGATTATCGTGAAATTGTGCCTAATTATTATTTTGTGCCAATAATTTTGCAAACGCCAGGTTGTGAGATGACAATAGACACACATGAGACCATCTAGAGGAAGCATCTATTAGGACCATAAAATATCTAAACGACCCACTAGGTGTGTGGATATGTCCATAGATATCCCCATGTATGCTCCAAGAATGCAGTGACTCAATCTCAACCTTTGCTGGTGATGGTCTCACAATTAACTTGCCTTGATAACAAGCACTACAAGAAATTTCACCATTTGAAAGAATCTTCGCCCTTAATGGATGCCCATTTGAATTTTCTATAATTCATCTCATCATTATAGGATCCAAGACGCCCCGCATTTATCATGCCAAAGTACAAAAGTATTGAAATTACTAAACTTCTCGGGTTTACTATAGAATGTGTCTCAAATGCACTAATCTTTGTCCAATACAAGCTTAAGATAGGGGAACATTGTTGGCTTGATGCATTCACGTGTTGCTATATGTTAAATAAACATATCTCATACCAAATTTTATTTGGGAGTTTTAATCTCACATAACCAACCCATTTAGTTATAATTGGAGGCATACAATTTTGCTAAACCAAACATATATGAATCAGATTATCAACATGATTTTATAATTTGGAACTATGCTCTTAATTTAATACCCGAGCAACAACCTTACAAAAAATCAATTGCAAGTTGGATATCAAAAACACACGTGACCATACCATAGATATCTATTAGCAAATGTCATGGTAGGTGAATGGACCCATATTCACCTTTTTATGTTCCAAATTTTCATGGAATATAATTTCAATCTAGCGATCAAGATCATTCTATCACGATAATAAGCAACACAAGAGAATTCTTGAAGAATCTTTTATTTCTTCAACATATAAAATTTCTGTGAATTCTCAATTATTTTTGCATCACATTTGAACCGGGATGGCCAACTGGTTATGCCAACTTATTTAAGTAAACTTCTAGTTTACTTTCGTATGTGATTTCATCATCATACTCATTATATGTACTACAAATAAAAACCTAAGGGTAATCTTTACATAAATATTTATAACCCACTTCAATTGTAGTAGCATGATCTTCCCATAATTTATAGTAGTCTCATTTTTTTCAATGTCCTGAAACTTATAAGTTTCCTTTGAGACTTACTACAACAATTTCATTCCTTCAAGTAGTAATACATTAGCTCTTCCTGTGAGCTTTCACTATTAATTTTGTATATTACCACATATTCAATCATATCAACATCATTTATTGTTCCCTCTCACATAGTTTCAACTAAGAAACAATTTTGAATGTTGATGAGTTATACTCAAGCTTAACACTTATAGTCTTGATGGATCCAATCATATTGCGTTTTCGGGTGGACGCACTTTTCCCAGTGGTCATACCTTCTTTTTAGCTATTCCACAAAACAAGTGGATCCTTAATCGCAAGAGATATTCAATTTTAAGAATTTTGGCCAAGACGATGACGCAAGAATATCATAAAGATTAGCACGAGATCTTGCTTGATGCTTTGTTGTCACTTTTAATGGTGTCTCCAAGACCCATTGCACGATATGGATTTTTGATGTTTTGTTTTCACTTTTAATGGTGTCTCCAAGACCCATTGCATCCATATGGGATTTTTGATGCTTTGCTTTGGAATGAATTTCAGATTTACTACTGGGAGTAAATTTTAAGATTTTATTAAATATTGTCACATTCACTTCGTAGACTAGATCCGTATTAGATCTATTTGTAACATTTTTCAAAAGTTTTTAATTTCTCATTCTTCAGAATGGAACATGATCATCTAAATATGCCTTAATCCACATAAGGTATGATAGCTTAAAACCCTTTTAAGATATTG
This sequence comes from Datura stramonium, assembly GCA_018107945.1. NCBI lineage: Eukaryota > Viridiplantae > Streptophyta > Magnoliopsida > Solanales > Solanaceae > Datura > Datura stramonium. Next base: position 211,271 of record JACEIK010002255.1, read on the forward strand.
GTACTTCTGGGAGCAAATCGAGGTATGCATATAACATAGATGATTTCTCTTACAAATTTTCACAATATTGTTCTCATTGAACAAATATATTTTCACACATATTGTTCTTCTAGAACAAATATATTTTTCATAATATTGTTCTTTTTTGGAACAAATATATTTTTCACAATATTGTTCTTCTCAGTACATGAGACATGAATTGCAAAGAATCACAAGTCGCTTCTTTCAAATTCATGTACAAAATCGATATTGCTATTAGTAAAGACATAAATATATCAAAATACTAACCTTCTTTTTCTAAGAAAACTTTGATTTTCTTACCTCGCATCTTTGAAAGTGAGTGCTCAAGGCAGACTCTCGTGCCGATAACGTGTTATGAAATAATACAGAACAAGAATATTATAGTAGAAAGAGAGAAGGAGAGAAGAGAGAAGACAGAAGTTCTTATTTCTCTCGATGGGATGAAATACAATGATGGAGAACCCCCATTTATAGGGATAATTTCCAATTTCTCCAAAACATAGATTATGAATATAAACAGATGTATCCACTACAATACAAACACTTTATAGACATTCACTATAATACAAATATGTTTTAACATTTTATTTTTTTTCCTTCCTCCCTTTTTTTCATTTTCCAATTTAAAGAAAAAATAAAAAATTAAAAACTTTTAAAATACAATTTAAACATATTATAGATACATAAAAAGATATTTTCTCTGTCCCAATTTATATAACACACTTTTCTTTTTAGTCAATTCCAAAAAAATTCATTTCGTATTGACTAATAATTTAACTTTAAAAATATTCATTTCAATTTTAATTAGATAATTTATAGCCACACAAACATGTATGACTTATTTTAGATCATAATTTCAAAAGTTTTCCCATATTTTCTAGCCATATATTATTATTGACTACATAAATTGGGATTTGGTGAATAGTATTATAAATCAACTTGTTAATAGCTATGGCCTCTTCACCTCAATTTATATAATGATATTTGACTCAACATAAATTTTGCGATATAAAGAAAGACTTGAAACTTGTGGATCATGTTCGATCCACCACTAGTATTAGTGATGTAGACGAATCACACCATTCAATACATTCAGAGGTGGTGGGAATGTTGTTTACTTCACGATATCCGGCCAAGGAAAAGTAAATCCAACAATGCAGAGTCGCCACCGAATTTCGTAGGTTGAATAAACATCTTAAAACATCTCAGTGCCCGAGACCCATGTCATCCATCCCAATAAGTCATAAAACACATAATAAATCTAAGAGAAGCCTTATTTTTGGGGGAAAGAAAATTCATTGTTCAAATCACAGACAATCGCTACATTTGAAAGTGATCTTTGAAGTAAAAATACGTGCTATTTTATGTGCTTGTCAATGACTATGAAAAAGGCTTTTATGATTAAATTTCTGTAGGAGAGTGAGTGCTTAGTTCACCATATTTTTACCAATGACAAACTTAAAGCAAGAAAAACAATAGACATATATGTGATATATGTTCTTATTTGACTTGTGTGTTACTTGTCTTAGTTATATATATTCAAGTTCCTCACTAATTATTTTGTGCAATTGCCTTCTATATTTATGCGTCATTCATGTTCAAGAATTGTTGTAATTATATTCCGATTCAAAAGAGAAAGCTCGTCGATCTCTCTTTGTAAGTGCCACGAGGGCTGGGGTTAGCTACCCAAGCCTATGGGCTATTGTTTGTTGAGGAGATAGGTTGGCTTCCTATATGTACTTCTAAATTTTACATACGCGAAGTCACTATGTGTGACTCTTTTTACTCAAAAAGTATTTTTATTTTTAAGATGTCGAAGTCTCAAATTCAACTTCAGTTATCATCTGTAGTCTCGCTATCAACTTATGTATGTTTTCATTCCGACTGGGTAAAAGAGAAAGCTCGCGATCTCTCTTTGTAGTGCACAAACAGGGATAGGTTAGCTACTCCAAGCTCATAGGGGCTATTATTTGCTGAGGAGATAGGTTGGACGTTTCCATATATATGTAATTTCTAAATCTACATACGCAAGTCACTATGTGTAACCTTTTTACTCCTAAAGTTATTTTTATTTTAAGATAATTGAAGTCTCAACTTCAACTTCAGTTATCAGCCCATGTATAAGCGACTTCATATGATTTTCATATTTATTAGAAACGCTTCCATCCTTACATGTAAGGGTGGAAAAATAGGTAAAATTTATGGTTACTGCTTGATTCAATCTATTTTAAATGCGTCAGTATTCATCACTAATATTGAATCAAGTATGAATCACTCCATATTATACATTTTACAAATCATAAAATATAAATAACCCATTGGTATCCACCATTGCACTCACATTAAATAATATAAGGGAGTAGGAACCTATAAAATGTAACTTATAAGAGTGTGTTCGTATGAAAAAAATATATTTTTCAATTCTCATATTTGGTTAATTTAAATGTTTTTATTTTTATTTTTTGCAAATTAAGTTATTCTCCTCTAATTTAAGGAAAATGACTTCCCTTCATAAAGTTATAAAATATTTCTCAAAACTTTCCTTATGTCTTACTACCCCGATATGGATCCCTAATTCCTGACACAAGCCTTGCCCCCGACCCGGGACATGACTCCCGACTCCTAATATTGATCCCAACTCCAACACCCGATTTGAAACCCGACTCCCGACTCCTGACCCCATTCTTGACCTTGATCTCGACCACGACCCTGACATCAAACCTCAACCCCGGACCCTCAACTCCCGGCCTCAACCGCATCCTTTGATCCCCGACCCTAACTCCAGACCTCAACCCCTGAACCCCAACCACCGACACCTCTCCCACGAGTCAAAACCCAATCTCGACCCTGAACCAACACCCAACCCTAACCCAACTTTCGACCCCGACCCCCAACCGCGACTTTCAACCTTAAATATCGATATTGATCCAAGACCCGAGACTCAACTCCTAAAACCCGACTCTAACTTCTAACCTCGACCTTGGCACCCGACCTCGGACCCCAACCCTTGACCCCGACCTCGATTTTGACTTCCAACTCAAATACCAACACTTTGATTCGAGTTTTAGAATGCCAAAAGAGGTATAAAGAAAGAGAGTCACAACTTATACATTTGTAATGTTAAGAGGGTGAAATCCCTTGCTAAGGAGAAATGATTGCAGAGGAAATGTAAGATGGGAAGACTGAGAGGCAGTAGAACAACTATACTAACAATGCTTAAATGAATATATGATTACTAAGTGCTTATGATTGTAACAAAGCCAACTCGTATTACAGATTAATATCTCTTAAGACTAGAGCGGAATAGATTAGAAGGATAAAATGATATAGTAATCCTATATGGTAAGAGTATGGGAGAGAAGAAGAAGCGTTTTAGCAATTTAAAGATGAGATTGAAATACTTTTGATACGAAGGAATGACGGGAAATGATACATGTCTATGATTTGCCTCCATGTAACTTGGACAAAATTTTGAAATATGTTGAAGGAAAAAGGAAAGTTCAAAAGAGTACTGTGGCTAAAGCCATACTTACTTAAGTGTAACCCTCACTCGAGGATGAATATTTCTGAGGAGAGAAGGATGTTACATTTTTGAATTTTTTTGCATAATTGAATATTTATGTACGCATGTTATGGGATAAAACAGTGTGCATTGCATGTGGAGGATATGTTTGGGGCATTATGTATGTAAATGAGCTGGTAAACGAGCGGACAGAACGAGCCAGAGACAGTCCGCAATGGACCACGTGTCGCAGCCTCCTCTCCTTCACCAGGAGCTGCATGCCGCGCCCTTCCCCCTCCATATTGGGGTGCACTCCGCAGCCTTAAGGAGATGGTGTGGTGCCTATGTGTATATCAAGTTATGTTACATTAGTTTATTATATTATAACACCCAAAACAGCAGCTTGTGAGAACCCCTTACTCTCTCTGGGTTTTCCACAAAGCTAAAGAAGATTATGCTACTAAAACATCCCTAATTACTAATTCATTTTAGATGATGAATCTTGAGGATACGAAGAACACATCTACGGAGTTGTATCATTTAAACTGGTTTGTATTGGCGGATCCCTCGCTAGTAGAAGATGGGGAAATTACTTCTAATGTAGCCTAGAACATCTACAAGTAATAGTAAGTGTTTCTATCTTTTCAATCCATAAGGATTCATGAAGATTGCATCGAATTGGACTAGTTATGACTTTTTTATCGTATTTTTATGGAGGGTGTTTCTAGCCAACCCCCTAGGATTAAACAGCTTTGTTGCTACGAAGTATAAACCAAGGCTAGGAAAGTTTGCAAGTTCATAGTTGAAGAAAGTTGTCGACTAAGTCAAATTCGATGAATTGAGGTATGTAAAGGTGCCCCTTCTTCCTTCTTGAAGCACGAGGCTAACTTAAGGTTAGACTTGACGTAAGGTATTTTTAATACATGTTAAAATGAGATATATAGAGTTATCCACAAGTTGTGAAGTATGTATTGAAATCATTATGAATATAAGAATTCATTGAAGCATATGATTGTGAAACGAATGAAATAGATCGTACTATCATTGTTATAGATGTAAATTAAGTCTGGAGACCCCTGATGTGGGAATTGTGAGCTGATCCATTATATAATTTTATATGTGTAAACATCGTCTCTATATGAGTTTCACATTTTTATGCAAATTGAGTCAAGTCCAAAGAAATGACTTGTTAGTCGAATATGCGATGTTAACATCATGTTTGGTTGAAGGAAAGATTTCTAAGACCAATTATGTGACTTAATAAGGGACTTATAAGGAATATATGTACATCGAATTAAGTTGGCAATATAAAGGTTGAATGATAATAAGAACGTAAGTTAAGAAGAAATATAAGAATTCTAGTAGTATCAAATTATGTCGAACTATGTCACCTACTCCTTTCTTGTGCTTCCTAATAAAGATGTTAGGGGTTGTTTTAAAATGAATATTGTGTGTCTAATATGAACCTTATGTCATCCTAGGACTACTGATTGAATGAAGAAGTAAACATTATGACCAATTGAGCAACTTGAGAAATGTCCTTGTGTTAGCAAGTATGGATCTAAGATTGTATTATGAAAGTATAATGCTAGAAATGACTTAAAGATAATAGCATGAAAATAAGCTTCCTAGTGTTGACGAATACATGATAAGAAGGTTACCTACACCTATTTTATGTCGCTAGGGGTTATCTCAGGGCGATAGTTATGTATCTTGTATGATCTTTATGGTTATATAAAACCCAGGAAGACCCTAAAGATCATTTGGTTGAATAAGTATAAGCTCATATGTTACTCATAAGTCTCATAATTTGTATCCACAATTTCATTTCTTAAAGCTCTATGTAAATTTCAAGTGTTATGTTAGATACTCCTATGTTTCTATGTTATGATTCATAAATTCTTATGCCTAAGGTGACATACCAAACTTACTCTTAAAGCTTCCTAAAGAGATTTCAAAAAGTTATCCATAAGTCTGAGTTAAAGAGATGTTAATGAGAAAGAAGATTTTTTTTGTCAGAAGAAAAGCTTTTTATTTCAACTAGTATTAATATGTACATCATAATACTTTTCAATAGATAAGGAGATTGCTGAAAAGCTCATACAATCATGGAATTTGTTATACATAGGACCTGCTTATATGATACGATAAGTTAAATTTCCTGGATGACAATATTCGGTCATCTGAAATTCTAAGTAGTAAAGACTATTATTAGATATCAAGGACACTAAGATACATCTACGATATGATATATGCAAGAAACCCCTCCAAAGGTACGTCAAGTAAAGAAAGCTTCGATTACAAAAAAAAGTATCTTTAGAAAAAGGGCCCGAAGACCCACGATCAAAATGATAAGCAGTGGTAATAGCATTATAAAGGTTAACATTGTCTATGAAGAGATACGAGAAGTTAAGTAAAAGTAAGATAAATTATGACAGTAATTAGATAATAACATTAATAAAATGACATGAATGAGCAAGAAAAAGGACCAGACGGAAGGTGCCTTAATATGATAATATAAGATATTGTAATAATTTTTCCTCTAATTTATTATATGAATTGGAAAGGGGACTCTGAGTAGAGTAAGACTTATAAGGTGTATAGACAAAGGTCTTAAGTAAAGATTGGGATGGATAATTGCCCCTAACAAGATTTATTTATGGTAATCGATATTGTGTGAGAATTCAGGTAGCTCCAAATGAGGTGTAGCCAAGCATAGGTTGTTGAGTGAGACTAAAGATTAAAGTAAAGGTTGTCAGAATAAGTTATAAACAACGTAGGATAGACAGGAATTATAGATTGGAGTATATTCTTGGGTACTAAAGTTGAGGTTAAAAGGATATAGTAATCCTATATGGATAAGAGTATAGGAAAGAAGAAGAAGCGTTTTTGCAATTTAAAGATGAGATTGAAGTACTATTGATGCGAAGGAATGATGGGAAAGGATACATGTCTATGATTCGCCTCCATGTAACTTGGAGAAAATTTTGAAATATGTTAAAGTAAAAAGGAAAGTTCAAAAAGGTATTGTGGCTAAATCCATGCCTACTTAAGTGTGACCCTATCTGAGGACGAATGTTTCTAAGGAGGAGAGAATGTTACACCCCAACTTTTTTTTTGTATAAATTGAATATGTATGAATGTATATTATAGGATAAAATAGTATGCGGTGTACGTGGAGGATATGTTGGGGGATTAACTACATAAATGATTCAACAAACAAGCAGATAGAATGAGCCAGAAGTAGTCTGTAATGGACCACGCGTTGCGGCCCCCTCTCCTCTGCCAAGGAGTTGTGCGTTGCGCCCCTCCCCCTCCACGATGGGGTGTGCGTCGCGGCCCTAGGGAGACGGTGTGGTTCCTATATGTATTTCAAGTTATGTTACATTGGTTTATTATAGAATCGGACCCAACATGAATTTTTAGCTAAAATAATTTTTCGGGAGATAGAGAAAGATACAAAACTCTATTTTCTATATTTCAGTTTCAAATTATATATCAAAGACAAGAAGAAATTCATTTAACACCCAATGAAGCAACTCATTAGAAACCTTTATTCTCTCTAGGTTTTCCACAAAGTTGAAAAAGATTACGCTACTAAAACATTCCCAATTACTAATTTATTTTGGGTGATGAATCTAGAGGATATGAAGAACACATCTACGGAGTTGTATCATTAAAATTGGTTCGGATTGGTGGAGCCCTAGCTAGTAAAAGACAGAAAAATTACTTCTAACATAGATAAGAACATCTACAAGTAATAATAAGTGCTTCTTCTTTTCAATCCATAAGGATTCATAAAGATTGCATCGAATTGAACCAGTTATGACTTCTTGTTGTCGTATTTTTATGGACAGTGTTACTGGACAACCCCTTGGGATTAAACAACTTTGTGATTGCGAAGTATAAGCCAATGCTTGAAAATATTGCAAGTTCATAATTTAAGAAAGCTGTCGACTAAATCAAATTCGACGAATTGAGGTATTAAAGGCGCTCCTTCTTCCTTCTTTAAGCACGAGTCTAAGTTAAGGTAAGAATTGAAGTAAAGTATTTTTAATACATGTTAAAATGAGATATATAGAGTTGTCCACAAGTTGTGAAGTATGCGTTAAAATCATTACGAATATAAGAATTCATTGAAGCATATGGTTACGAAATGAATGAAATAGATCGTACTATCATTGTTATAGATGTTAATTAAGTCTGGATACCCCTGATGTGGGAACTGTGAGCTATTATATTATATTATTTTATATGTGTAAATATCGTCTCTGTATGAAGTTTCATATTTCTATGCAAATTGAGAAAAAGAAAGTCCAAAGAAACGACTTGTTAGTCTAATTTGAGATGTTAACATCATGTTTGGTTGAAGGAAAGATGGTTAAGGCCAATTGTGTGACTTAAGAAGGGACTTAAAGGAAATATATGTATATCGAATCAAGTTGTCAATATAAAGGTTGAATACTGATAAGAACATAAGTTAAGAAGAAATATAAGAATTCTTGTAGTATCGAATTATGTCGAACTAAGTCACCTACTACTTTCTTGTTCTTCCTACTAAAGATGTTAGGGGTTGTCTTAACATGAATATTGTGTATCTAATATGACCCTTATGTCATCTTAGGACTATTGATTGAACGAAGAAGTAAATGTTACGACTAATTGAACAACTTGAGAAGTGTTCTTGTGTTAACAGGTAGTGGATCTAAGATTGTGTTATGAAAGTATAATGTTAGAAATGACTTAAAGATAAGAACATGAATATAAGCTTCATAGTGTTGAAGAATACGTGATAAAAAGGTTACCTACTCCTATTATATGCCTCTAGGAGTTATTCTCAGGTTAATAGTTATGTATCTTGTATGATCTTTATGGTTATCCAAAACCCAGGAAGACCCCTGAAGATCATTCCGTTGAATAATTAAAGGTTTTGGTTTGGTTGGCGGCTCGGGCTTGAGTGCGGAGAATCGTAGTCATGGAAAATTATTAGGCTCGTGTCGAGAGGCCATGTGTGAGACATGTGGTTCTTGTAGCAAGTTATGGGTTGTTTGTGTGAATAAGATTAGTTGATGATATTTACAAGTGAATGAGGGTTTAGAGTGGTTAAGGTCGATAGTTGCGATGATTTTTATTAAATTTGACTCGGCGGTCCATCGGCTGTGTCGATGGCACGTGATGACCGTGGTGACACTTGGATGGTTTGTTCATGTCCCTTGATGTTAGTGGTGAGTGTAGTGTCTTGTCAGCTACTTGTAAAGCTTGGGTATAAACTGGTTAGGATGGTAATCCTTAGCTGTGGCTCGTCGGTTGACGGCTAGACATGAAAGAATAATACTATATTGTGATAGTCAGTTGGTGGGGTTTGAGAGCTAGTTATGGATGTTTGAACATGTATTTTTTTTATTGAATGTGAATGTTGTGATTTTTTGTTTTTTTTCTTGTGTGTTGAGGCCCTTGGAATTCGTGGATACCCAACGTCGAGAATAGGTCCTGCCGGGGGTTGAGTCCAAGGTGTAGAACATTTGGCCTATGGTTGAGTTAAATTTTTCCTTCCATAGGGCCGTTCCGAGACATGAAAAATATATGGAGAGGTACATGCCTTTATAGCATCATATATGTCTGTTCTAAGCCTTTCTGTAATCATGATTGGCTCTCTCGAATGGATGGAGCTCTGCTAACTATGCGAAGCCTAGAGAGGGTCTAGCAGTGCTTGTTTGATGATGTTGATTGACTGGTGTTTACTTTTGATTTGCTTGGCCTTATATTATGGTTGTTGTTTGTGTTATATGTTATCTGATTGCAGTGGATGCTAGATGTTGGCTGGTGTTAGCTGAGGCCGTTGAGAGGTCTAAAGGCGATGACAAGTAAGTTTTGTCGGCTAGGTGCTGCTTGTTGTTTTTTACTTTTGGTCTTGCCAGGCTTATGGGGGTCCAAGTAGGTTCTTTTTGTATGTTTTCTTGTACTTGTCAGGCTTATATGGGCCAGATAGGTTCTATATGTTTACTTAAGTTGAGTTTCTCCTCCTGCGATATTCAGTATATCTGTTGATCTCTAATCTAAGTCTTTTAGTTACTTCTGCCTTTCATACTCGGTACATTGTTGTACTGACGCCCTAGTTGGGGTGCTGCATTCATGCCTACAGGTGATGGTGGGCTGGTAATTCGAGTTCTTGGTTGCTGAGTGGAGTTCCAGCTGAGTCAGTGCACTCCAGATCTTTTGGAGTAATTAGGTGTTTGAGCTAAGGGTAGTTCGGGGCCCTATCCCGGTCAGTTGACTATTATTATATTCATAGAGGCTTATAGACATCTACTATGGTCGTAATGTTGTTGTAGGCCAGGTGGTCCATGTTGTATAGTTGTTTTCCATTTTGTGGCCTTGATGACCTACTGTATTTATGTTTGGTTGGTCAGGTGAGCCAGCTTCTACTTTTAGTTTATCGTCTCACTCTAATTTTATAGTTGTAGTGTTGCTGAACCTCATCAGTTTTGGCCTATTGTAGTCAGTTTTATGGAAGGGTGTGCTCAGTCAGGTATGGCTTAGGGTGCCAGTCATGCCCCTCCAGGTTTGGGGTGTGACATTAGACAATGCCCATCCCTGGCTATCTCAGTATTAAGGCTTGGAAGTTCCTTGGCAGAAGTACCAAGTAGTTGCTGAAAGAATTGGGTGAACTCCTGCTGTATCTCTCTAGAATCAATTAGCCTATCCCCTGGTCATTGCAAATGGATGTAATCTTATTTCTAGCATGTCTAGCTTTCATATGAGCATGAAAAAACTTTGAGTTAGAATTTCCAGAATTAATCCACACAACTCTGGATTTATGTCTTAGTACTTACTCATATATGCTGTCCCATTTGTGAATCTGTTCTAGGAGCTCCCTCTCAGTGTTGAGTAGGGTTAGATCAAATAAGTTCCCAGTCATACTAGTCTCTATGGTCTGAAGCTGAGTCCTCAGATTATGTAGCTTGAGTTCTAATGATAACATCTCCTTATTCAACTATTGTGCTTGTCTGCCCATATCTTGTAGTTTCTTCCATACTGAATACATGGCATGCCCTTCAATCTGCTTGGACCATATCTGTTGAACTATATTTCTAAATCTTTCCTGCTTCAACAGGAAAGTTAACAATCTGAAAGGTTTTCTACTATGATTCCAGGTGACATTAGAATTGGCAATAATTGGAGAATGGTCTGAGCAAATTGGGTTGTGGAACCTAGCCTCTAGATTGCCATAGTTATAAAACCATTTGTCATTTCTCAATTCCCAATCAATTCTGCTATAGAATTTTGCTGTCAGCATCCCTCTTATTACTCCAGGAGTAATCACAACCTCTTTTTGTTAATTTCCTCAAATAGGGGTCTTCAATTGTTACACCCCGTAAGATTCCCGGCATCTAGATGGCCTATTCGCACGTTGGTTAAGCATATTTGGAAGCCATACGTGCTAGAAAAAGGCCCGGAAAAAGATCGGACGTAAAACCTGTCGAACCACCGCGGAAGGCGCCGGGGCAGAGCCCCTCCGCGATGGCTCCGTGTCACGGAGGCGGGGCCACCGCGTTGGCTCCGTAACACATTGGGCCTGTCCAGGCCCAAGTATATAAAGCCCCCACTTCGGTTTATTATGATATAACACTTAT
>JACEIK010002256.1:3809-19555 GCA_018107945.1 Datura stramonium
AATTATGATAAGTTATATTGATTTGATATAAACACGCAGTACTAGTACATAGTGTTAAATTTTCATTATAAAATTTATCCAATTTCTGGAATAACAAATTTTAAAATTTTATCAACTTAAGAGTTAGCAAGTTTATCATGAGAACATTGGGTAAAAGATGAATTCTTTTTATGAATTTAATTAGTAACATTAATAATTTTATAAGTAATAACGTAAATGTTCATGTATTATCTAATTTAGTAACCATCTCTTTAACTAGATATTTTGTAAGATTATGATATATTTTTCTTAATAAACTAGTATAAGATTTTAAGGATTTGTGCCTATATATGAATTCTGAATAATTAAGAATTTGTGTTCTTTTAGGATCCAAATATGTATAATTATCTTTATTTAAAACTAATAAGGATAAAATTCAAATATAAAAGAATAGTTTAAATACTATATTCACATATATATAATAAGGAAAACCTCAATTTAAGTAGTGTTATAAAAAAATATTTATTTATTAATGAATCTCAATAAAAGCTAGTGGTTATATTACCGATAATCGTGCAGTATATGAATAGAGTAGTAGTGAAATGATACGTTCATATATACACACACATCCCTTTCCCAACAATCCCTCTTAATCATGTATTCATATGCTTTTTATGTCAATTCATGTGTTTTAATAATTTTAAAACTAACATGGACTAAGATCTACATGAATAAGACTTATCCTAAACAAATGAGTGGTAGCAATTTGCAAAAGGAAAAAGAAAAAAGCACATAATTCAAACTATATTTTGGAATTTCTTTTGAATTACAAAACTCATAATGTGACCATACGTAACCCTTATTGCTACTAGTCATGGGATCTTCTTAATGGCTATATAGTTTAGCATTACTTTTAGTCCACCTCTTGTGGAGACACAATGACCCTCTTTGGGGCAACACATGTCAAATGAAATGAACCTGCAAATTAGTCCCAATTAGTTACTAGTTGTTTAAGGTAAAAAAATTTATTGCTATTGGGAATTCAATTCCCTCCCCCCCACACTCACCACACCCCAATTATGTAAATCTCCCTCTAAATTTGGTTGTTCTTTGTAGATCATTGAACAAGTCCTCTAATGAGGAAACATCCTGGCATGCATGCACCTTAGACTTTGACTAAGCATATCGTATTATATTTAATAATTCTTTTACAATCTTATATAATTTGTCTATTATTTTTTTTAAAATGTTATTGTCAATCTTACTACACTCAAAATTGCAAAAAAAATATTATAGATAATAAAAAAGACAAGAGAGATTTATCCAAGGAGCTTTCAATATTATTCAATACTTAGAATGATTTACAAATAAATGATCCCTATATACACTATTCACCTAAGGGTTAATCTATAAATATTGATTGTTATACAAATAAATTATTTCTCTAAAATTCTCTACATGTCTAAAAATTTTCCGGACATTTCAAAAGATTCTACCTACCAAATTCATAAATATCTAGAGTTTTCCAAAAAAATTTCTATGTAAGTCTCCTGCACTGCAAAATATGTGTCAAATTATGTCAAGGTGGCATGATGATATAATGAATCTTAAATTAGGTTAGTCGCGCACACAAGAAATTCTTGCCAAGAATCATATCATCACTTTGCACGGTACAAATTACTTGTGGCCGAAATTTTAGTAAATTAGTTAATTACTTATTTAAATTTTTTACTTTATTAATAAACTTTTTTATCTTGTAATCACTTTTTTTTTCCTTTATTCTCTTTGTAATGAAAAAAAATCACTTGTTGCTGATCCAAGCGACGACTTTTGGATCCATTTGGTCACGCAATTTGGATTTAAAATATGAAATTTTGATTTAAAAATTATGCATCACATTTGGACAAAACTTTGATTTCAAATCTCAAATTCACCGGAAAGATATGATTTCAATTTCAAGTTTGTGATTTTAAATTTTTAAAAATTTAAAACTTAACTCATATATTTAAATTTTGCTAAAAAAGACACGATTTTAAATGTTGTAAGCAAAAAAACTCATGCTCGACGTGAAGATATTGTTTGTATCATGTGAGAGAATTATATTAAAGAATAATTAAATTACTATTATTATTGATTTATCGAACCAGTGGATCTTTCTAAAAGTATGTGCATCTGAGAGTTTGTAATAATATATAATCACAAATATTTATTTATAAAAGAAATACAAAGATATGCGATATTAATGCGGCGACTTAGGATATTCTGATAGTTATAAACTGTGATTTGTTCATTTGATAAGATTGTATAAAAGTTGGACAAAGTTTTGATAATTTTCACTAATTGTTGGTTTTACATTTTATGAGAAAAAATACAAGCTTTTGAAATTAAAATTATATGTCCAAATAAAATTTTAACTTCAAATCAACCTCTAACCATATCAATAATTTCAAACTCATATCTAAATGTCTACTTAATGCTCAATGTTGTTTTTTCTGAAAAATAATAATAATTAAAAAAAACTACTCAAATCTCTCTCTCTATATATATAGATAGATATTGAAGCAAAGTCATGCTTTGAAAGTTACGGATTTTAACGGTTTCTCATCATTAGGCTAAAGGAGTTTGATGATACTTTTTATATGACGTGATATTGTTTATTTTGATTCATGTATGTACGTTTTTTCTCGAAAGTCCTCATGTCATTAACAGTATCACTATATCTTATATATAATTTCTTTTTCTTTTTTAGCTATCAATGTGTGACTTTGTTCGGGCACTCGATAATTTTTCCCTCGAACTAAATTTCATATGATCCATCACCTCTTGAGCTTATCTAAGATTAATTGCGTGTTACTTGTATCAATAGGGAATTATGGATGCCAAAGCGCATTGACTTATTTTTTGTATACATCTTCTAAACTACGAATAAAAGTATAAATCGGCTCATAAATGGTCAAAGACACTAAATTGGGCCCCGATCATCATTATGCTATTTTATACTCGTCTGCTGAAGTATTGATTGTGATATTGGTTATGGGCTAAAACAACCCAAGATATTCTTAACAAGATGTGATGTTGTTCGCTCTGAACTAAACCCACATAATTTTTCTCAAAAATCTCACACTATTAAAAGTATCACTATATCTTATAAGGAAAAAATATAAGTACCCCCACTAAATTATAATCGCATTATCTCTTTCAATATGTAACAACCCGTATGTTATTACGAGGGAAAATAAACTTAGAATACTTGAGCGAGGATAGACTATGGATAGAAAAGTGTTGTGGAGTGAGCTAGTGAAAAATTAGTTGTTTTGGGGAGCTATGGTTATGGTGAACCGCTGCAGCAGTGGAATTTCCGCTAGAGCGAGACCGTAGTAACGGTCGGAGTTCCATCATAACAAATCAAGGAAGTAACCGCCGAATCCACTGTAGCGGTGACCTGACCGCCGTAGCGGGTCCACTACAGCGGACGGCGTGAATTAGAAAGTGGGTTTAAGTGGAATTTCAGGGTTATACCCCATTATTTTCAAAGCACGAAACCCAAGAACTGAAGATGATTTTTCTCCAGAGCAGTTGATTTTTCTTCTCAAGGTAAGATTCCTAACTTGCTGCCACTACGATTGATTTCGTAAACACCTAGAAATCTAGGAGGGACCTCTAATGGTGATTTGCTAGCAAAGAAATCCTAGGTTGATAGAACTAGCGTTGAATCATGGGGAACTAATGGGAGTTTTATTTTAAGTTTAAAAAGGAAGTAATGATCATTCTCTAATGTGTAGTTCGTATAGAACGTGGTTCATATGAAAATTGGGACCTAGAACTAGGTAAATGGGGACTTTACCCTTAAAATTTCTTTAAAAGGGGGAATTTGAGAGAGTAATGTTAGTGAATTGAGCCATGAGTAACGAAGTGACTAGTGGTAATAGGTTGAACGGGGTGAGTTGATTTCCCAAGACCCTTGTGTTGGTGGTAGATTGAATTGTGTTAAATTCTTATTTTAGACTTTACCCTTTCAGAAGCATTGAGGAAGGGCAAGGCTCCAGCAGAGTAATTCTCATTCGAACCCTCCCAAATCGAGGTAGGTTATAGTTTAGAGGAGTTAGACTTTATATAATGTCATGTTGTATGTGGAATGATAAAATATTGATTGGTCTCCGGACATTAGTGATGTGATAATTTCCATGTTTGATATAATCCCTGACGTGAACTTGACATATTGTTGGTACTTAAGAGAGCTGTAATTGATGTCCGAGATGTTATATGTGTTCTTTGTGTTGTCATAACCGTAAAGGATGAATTTCCTGATAATTAAGGAAATAAAGATAACTGAGACCTCATAAAAGTCAAACAACGGATTCATTGATAGCATAATCATTATGATATGGAATGTGGATAATATAAATATCCTAAGATGAGGGGCTCGTGCCCGAGAGAAGCATACGGGCGAGCAATACTAAATGAGTGGATCGTGTCCGAGGGGAACATCCGGACTAGCATATATGTCACGACTCGAACATAGGCCCTAGACACGGAACCCAGAATCATAAATGGCTCCAAGTCAACCCATGGCATGAACATGATAACTAAAAATCAACATAAGCAAAGATGATAACTAAATTTTGAAATAGCGGAAGTCTAAATAACAATACGTCTAGTCAACGGTACTATCATATATTGAATGAACACAACACCACCCAACAGGCCACTGAACGATCCGTCAAGTTACCTAACGGGTCATCTAGCGAGTCATTTTGTGACCTGATGCAGACTTTCCTGCTTTCTCAGATTTAACTCACCGATTTGATCTTAGGGGCTTTCGGAGTATTACAATATCTCCCCCTTGAGAACATTTGTCCTCAAATATGGGTAAACATACTGAAAAGTTGGGGAAGGGAACTGAAATCTCAAATACTCAATATATGAAGCTGAAAACTAACGGAGTGACTAACTCCGGGCTGATATACATGACTGAACTAAATTCATGAATCACACATACATATACTGACATAAAGAAAACTGAGAGACATGAACTTCACATGAAACTAATAGAGTATTAGAGAGGAAACTGATACCTCATGCTGAAACTGAGTCGGTAGGGAAAAGGTGCGGGTATTTACCATCATATATGTTTTGGCTTCCAACGTAGCTCCCTCAACAAACTGATTTTTCTCCACAAAACCTTTACTGAAGCTACTTCTTAGATCCTCAACTTCCAAACCTGATGATCAAGTATCTCAACAGGAACCTCCTCATAGCTAAGGTTATCCTTACCTATGCTCTTCAACGGGACAACCAAAGTTGGGTCACCAATGCTCTTCTTTAACAATGATACATGAAAAACTGGATGTACCGAAGCCAACTCTGCTGGTAGCTCCAACTCATAGGCTACCTTGCCAACACGTCTCACAATCCTATAGGGACAAACATATCAAGGACTAAGCTTCCCTTTCTTTCCGAACCTCATTACTCCCTTCATGGGAGACACCTTCAAGAATACCCAATCATCAACTTCAAACTCGAGTTCTCTTCGCCTAACATCTGCATATGACTTTTGATGAATCTGAGCTGTTTTCAGCTTTTTTCTTATAAGATGAACTTTCTCCATAGTCTCATGAAATGAATTTGACCCTATCAACATAGCTTCACCTACCTCAAACCAACCAATAGGAGATTTATATCTCCGCCCACAAAGGGCCTCAAATGGAGCCATCTGGATGCTTGAGTGGTAGCTATTATTGTAAGCAAACTCGATAAAAGGTAAATGATCATCCTAACTACCTTTGAAGTCAATCACACATGCTCCCAACATATCCTCGAGAGTTTGGATGGTATGCTCGGCTTGACCATCTATCTGTGGGTGAAAAGTTGTGTTAAGCTTTGCCTGAGTATCGAGTCCTTTCTTAAACGATCTCTAAAAGTATGAGGTAAACTAAGTACCTCTGTCTGAAATAATGGACAAGGAAACTTTATGCAACCGAACTAACTCCCTAATGTACAATTTAGCATAATCCTCCGCTGATTCGGTAGTTTTGACCAGTATAAAATGAGTTGCTTTCGTCAATCTGTCTACAACCACCCGAATAGAGTCATACTATCGACGTGTACAAGGCAAACCTGTGATGAAATCCATATTGATCTCTTCCCACTTCCAAGTGGGGATACTAATGTCTTTAGCACTCCTCCTAATCTTTGATGCTCCATTTTCACTTATTGACAATTCGGACACTTAGCCACAAACCCCACTATGTCTTTCTTTATTCCATTCTACGAATAGACTTTTCGTAGGTCATGGTACATCTTGGTGGCACCTGGGTGGATAGAATATCATGAGCCGTGAGCCTCATGCAGCATTCGACCTCTCAAGTCGTCAACACCTGCAACATACAAACGACCCTAATAACGAAGTACACCATCTCCCACTTGGGAGAAGACCTCTGCCTTCTGATTCTGAACTGCTTCCTTCAACTTAACTAAAATAGGATCCTCATCTTACCTAGCCTTGACCTCAGTCACCAAAGAAGATTTAGAACTATCCTGAACAATGACACCACCATCTATCGAATCCACGGGGCAAACTCCTAATCGTGCAAGTTGATGTACATCCTTCACCAACTTTGTCCTTCCATCTTCCACATAAGAAACACTCTCCATGGAAAGCTTGCTAAGGGTATCTTCCACTACAATGGCCTTTCCCGGATGATAAAGGATACTCATGTCATAGTCCTTGAGCGGCTCTAACCATCTTCTTTGTCGCAAATTCAAATCCTTTTGGGTGAACACATGTTGTAAGCTCTTGTGGTCAATAAACACATCCACATGGACCACATACAAATAGTGCCTCTAAATCTTCAATGCGAACACCACCACTACCAATTTCAGGTCATGCGTCGGGTAATTCTTCTCATGGATATTAAGTTGTCTAGAGGCATACGCAATGACCTTACCATGTTGCATCAACACACACCCAAGACCAACTCCAGAGGCATCATAATACACAAAAAATCCATTTGTACCCTTAGGTAGGGTCAACACTAGGTCTGAAGTGAGTCGAGTCATTAACTCCTGAAAGCTCTTCTCACAGGCATCTGACCACTGAAATTTGACCTTCTTCTGAGTCAATTTAGTCAACGGTGCCACAGTGAATGAAAATCCTTCAAAAAATCTCCTGTAATAGCCAGCTAAACCTAAGAAATTCCTGATATCCGAAGGACTAACTGGTTTACACCAATTCTTTATAGCTTCTACCTTTTGAGAGTCCACTTGCACACCCTTACTTGACACAACGTGGCCTAAATGCCACTGAATCCAAACAAAACTCACACTTGTTTAATTTAGAAAATAGATAGTGATTCTTAAGAGTCTGTAGTACAGTTCTCAAACAAGCGACATGCTCCTCCTTGCTCTGAGAGTATATTAGAATGTCATCTATGAAGATAATCACGAACATGTCCAGATATGGCTTAAACATCCTGTTCATCAAATCCATTAGAGTTACAGGAGCATTCGTTAATCCAAAAGGCATAACCACAAACTCATGGTGACCATACCGAGTCCCGAAAGCTATCTTCGAAATGTCACTCTCTCTAACTCCGAGCTGATGATATTCGGATCTGAGGTCTATCTTTGAGAAGCACTTAGTACCCTGAAGTTGGTCAAATAAGTCATCAATTCTTGGGAAGAGATACTTGTTCTTAATTATAACCTTGTTTAACTACTGATAATCAATGCACAACGAAGAGACCCATCCTTCTTTCGAACAAAGAGAATTGGTGCACCCCACGGTGACTTGCTAGGTATGATGAACCCCTTATCTAGAAGATCTTTCAACTGTTCCTTCAACTTTTTTAGCTCAATTGGAGCTATTCTGTAAGGAGGAATAAATATAGTCTGCATATCAGGAAGGAGATCAATACCAAAATCAATCTCCCACTGGGGAGGGACTCCTGGTAGATCATCTGGGAAAACCTCCGGATACTCACATACAACAGGGATGGATTGAAGAGTCGGGGTCTCAAATGTAGAATCCTTAACCCAAACTAGATGGTACACGCAACCCTAGAAAATCATATTGTCGGCCTTAAGGTAGGAAACGAAGTGACCTACAGTCACAACTAAACTACCCTTCCATTCTAGAACTGGCTCACCCAAAAACTGAAACTCTACCATATGGGTTCTACAATTCACTCAGGCATAACATGCATGCAACCAATCCATACCAAAGATAACATCAAAATCAGTCATATCTAACTCTACTAGATTGACTGAGGTGACCTTCTGAAGGACTGTGACAGGGTAATTTTTGTATACCCGTCGAGCTATAACTGAGTCACCGACTAGAGTAGAGACTGAAAAGTATTTTGATAGGGTTTCAGTATTGGCTCCGAAACTAATAGAAACATAGGGCGTCACTAAAGATAAAGTAGCACATGGATCTAACAATGCATAAACATCAAGATGGAATACTCCTAACATACTAGTGACCACATCCGGGGAAACCTCCTACTCCTAACATGATGAGAAGGCATAAAACCTGTTCTGACTTTGACCACCACCTGCACTAGTGGATGCACCCTACTGAGTGGAGTGTGCTAGTGGAGCTACTGAATTGGTAACTGGGTCACGGTCTCTACCATGGCCCTGTCTGGCCGCTGGATAATCTTTAAGAATGTGTCCGGGCTTCCCGCACCCAAAACATGACCCTGAACCTACTAAGCACTGACTGGAGTGCCTCCTACCACACCTTTCACAAACTGGAATGCTGGGTTCTAATGACCTGCTCCCCTGACCTCGAGAGCCTTATGTCTTTTCCCTATGATCGCGCCTAAACCTGGATGGCACACTGGATGATGACGACGTTGGGGCTGATGAACTCTAGTGAGACTGTTGATGATGTCCGATACCATACCTCTACTAGGAAAACCCAAAACTATCTGTCTTGGCCTTCTTGGCCTTTCTTGGCCTTTCTCTCTCTCTCCCTCATCTGCACCTCCTCTATCTGCTAGGCATACAAGATCAATAGGGAGAAGTCAATGTCCTGATGTAGCATGGTGGTCCTACAGTCCTTGATCAAATAGTCTGCTACTCCATTCAAAAATCTGCTCACTCGAGCCCTCTGATCGACCATCATCTCCGGCACATATTTGGACAGCCGGGTGAACTCTAGAGCATACTCTTGGACGGTCATGTTGTTCTGTCTCAAATTCACAAACTCGATTGCCTTAATTTTTCTCATCTCTCGAGGAAAGAATTGGTCTAAGAATGCGGTGAGGAACTCATCCGACCCAATGGGACCCGCTCTGCCTCCCCGGCTTTCCTTCCACTATCTATACCATATATGAGCAACCCTCTTAAACTGATAAGAGGCTAAGTCTGCACACTCCTCTCCTGTCACCCCCATAATCTAGGTGATCTTTGAATCTCCTCAATGAACTCATGTGGGTCCTCATCCACCCTCGAACCAAGGAACTCAGATGGGTTCATCTTGAGAAAGTCTCGAACTCTAACCGCTGCTGCGTTATCATTCTGGTGAATATGAGCCACTGCCTACTTATTGACCTGAGCAGTCAATGCTTGTTCCAACATCTGAATGGCTACCCTAAACTCAGCATGGGCAACTTGCTCAGACACGGGATCAGTTGGGGTTGGTGGGGCTTGCTGGTGCCCATCTCCATTGCCATCCTCATGGCCATTTTCATTTTCGTTTCATTTCCTTCTCACGTTAACTCAGCGTGGCGGCATGATTCTAAAAACGTGTAAAGCTGGAGTTAGAGGAATAGAGAGATTTGATCTCATAGCACAAGATAAAATCATGAAAGAAGGGAATTTCCTAAAACGTTTCGTAGCCTCTTCGTCATAAGTGTGGCGCGCTTCACACCTATGAAAAAACTCTACTTAACACAACTTTCAGACACCCTAGGACACTTCAAAACCTAATGCTTTGATACCAAGTTTGTCACGACCCAAACATAGGCCCAGATCTAGACATGGAACCTAGAACCATAAATGGCTCCAAGTTAACCCACGACATGAATATGATAACTAAAAATCAACATAAGCAAAGCTGATAACTAAATTCTGAAATAGTGAAAGTCTGAATAACAACACATCTAGCCAACGGTAGAATCATAACACTGAATCTGAAGCTGAATATACAAATCTATGTCTAAAAAGTCTCTACTAACTGATGAGATGCTGGGACAAGCCCTCAGCTATCTCTAAGTATGAAACAAACTGACATAACAATACTGAAAGATAGATGTCCTCGAAGGATGAGGACTCACCCAAGGCAGGGTCTGAGCTGGAACGAGAGCAGAACTAATGACGTGTCTAAGTATGATCGCTAGGACCTGTATCATGAAATCATACAACATAGAGTATGCGGTCAGTACTTAAAATATACTGAATGTACAAGGTAAGTAAAACATGTTGAGTAAGTATAAACTGAAATCATGTACATCATAAGTCATAACATCATGAGATTCTGAGAATAAAGACTGCATGCTGATATCTAAACAATTGAATAGATATAAACTGGATCTCATAACTGAATTGAATGAACCAAAGCTAAAACTGAGATTCATAAGTAAAAACTGATAACCTGATCATTGGGTCAAACCTGCTAAAAACATAATATAATAACTGATAAACATGCATAACTGAGATGATGGAGAATAATGGGAGACTTGTCATATAACAGACACAATCACGAGAGAGCTTACATGATCCCAACTATTACACTCAAGTGGGCAAAGCTGTCCAAAGCCTTTCCAAGGCTAAGGGTACTACCATGATATCGATATCAAGCTGAAGGCCCATTCTTGGCAAGGGAAGCTCACAAGGGAGGTCCCAAATAAAATGTGAAATCCTACATTGGCATATAGTTTTGAGACTCTAGGTTTTCATGAACCCCTAGCCTACTCAATGCTAGACATTACTCCCAAAAACATGCAAGGTGCTCTCCGTCATTTTTCAACAAAGCTGAAACCATCATTTTTCAACGAACCTAAAACTATCGTTTTCAATAAAGATGATAATGAAACTACATGTATTTTCTGAAATCTAAATAGGGGGAGTCCTAGCTTCAAACATACCATAAGCTTAATATGAGAGTATAGACTCTAAAACCGTATGGTATGCTGATTTATAGAACTGAACTGAATCACAAAAACATGTTAAATCTGAGTGGGATTACCCAAAATCTGAAGATCATGCATACTTGAACTACACTTCACTAGTCAAAATTAGAGATTCATATATGGGTAATTTGTAAACATACATACATGCTAGATACTTCATCATACTTAAAATCATCAATCATAGACTAACTTTTTCATGAACTTACAAAATTGGGCAAAATCTTCTAAAATTTGAAAGCATGAATTTGTAGTCAATTAGTACATAAATCTGCCCATGAATCTTAAAACATGCTTTGAAACATGAAGAGAATTGACCCATAAATAAATCATAGAGATTTTCATAAATTTGGGTTAAAATTCCATTGGATCATACACTTGAATTCATGAAATTGAGGAGATATTTGGGCATGAGAGTGAAAGAAAACTCTCACTCATGGCCCTATATACCTGGGTAAACTGATTCTCAACTTGATTGTGAAAGCCCAAGAGATTTGGAGGAGAATTGGAGGATCTAAGCTTGATCTTCAATGGAAAACCTCTAAACTTGCATGCATGGGAGTTCAATGAATTAGAATAGGTGAAACTCCCTTAACACACTTCTTTCAAGGCTTAAAACGACGTAGTTTAGGACCTAGGAGCTTAGGATTTACGAAAACACCCTTACTAATTTCATAGGAAAACTGTCACTACCAATCTCAACGAGGGACTGGACGAGTCTTTACCCAACTGGATGACCCGTCGTCCAACTTGTTGTCATCACTGGAAAAATCTACTTTTATGGAACTGCTTCAACTGACAACTGACATGACGAGCCGTTAACAGGGACAATGACTCGTTACTTTCCTTTTGTTGACACCACTGCAAGTCTCACACTATCCAACCAACGATCGACCTGATGAGTCGTGAAGTGGCACCATGACTCATCGCTCCACCCATTAAGTCCTCTTGAAAAAGTCCCTGATTCCCAACTCTGCACCTCCCAATGAGGGACTCAAATGATTCGTTGGGGTTAATGACGGGTCGTTCCTCGACCCGTTGCCACTGCAACTTTTCAACACAGCACCACCCAATAGGCCACTGAATGATCCATCAAGTTACCTAACAGGTCACTTGATGAGTCATTTTGTGACCTGGTGCATATTTTCCTACTTTCCCATATTCAACCCACGGGTCTGATCTTAAGGACTTTCAGGGTATTATAATATAAGTGGGAGCCTGTACCACAATGGTACAATACATGGACTTCTAGAGTCCCCGACAGGTCATGACTGGAAGACAAAAATAAGACCCTCTGGTATGTGTGTACATCGATTTTTAATGATGGAGTGTTCATGGTGATGTGACGGAGGCGTGTGCCCGGCATGTCACTATTGGTTCTATTTTGTGATGTATTGTTAGAATATTGCAATTTCAATGAGTATGTGATATTTGACTAAACTGAGCGTGTGATCATGTGCTTATTTCTTGAAAAGTGAGGCATTGCAATGACTGGATGGTTGAAATAGTTAAATAAGAACTAATAATTGAGTTTTGCCACCTTTGTGATGTTTCGTTCTATATTGCATGTAGTTATGTAGTATTTTGTATACCGATGATGGTGAAATATGTATATTTGAATGAATAAGATGATGTGTGAGTTTCAAAGAGTTAGTGAAATAATGAAGGTGCAGCTAAGTTGACATACTGCCCAGGTGTAACACCCCAGATAATTTGAGCAATAAATCCGTACTTTTGAGGTAGGACTAAGAGTACTTAATATGATAAAAAGGAAGTGTTATGAGGTATTAGAGTCACTTTATGATTGCTTTATGATTGGCTGTCGATCAAGCTGTAAAATAAAATTCGGCAAAAGTTATCGCAAAATTTTCCTTCTTGAGATTTTCTGAAATTTAGGTCAAATGTCTCGAAACTTTTCTCCCAATATATAAGGAGTTAGTAGGTGTAAGACCTGCCAAATTATATTTCTATGATTCTAGTTTCTATTGCATTAAACCGTTCGTTAATCCGACTTTGGAGTAGAGAGATATTCGCGTTTTCTTGAGACCGCACAAGTAGACACGTTACAAGGGTCTAAGGCGGTGGAGGACTACTTAAGTCCCTTTGGTAGGTTGTTCTTCATCCAAATCCATATTCAAAAATTATCTTTGTGGGAACCTCTCTCCAACTCATCCTTAAGTGCTCTAAGTGTTTTTAATGTAGGAAGCCATGGTTTAACATGGTTTTGATGTCGGAAAGTTGGGAATCGCATGTAGTTTCTATTTTGGTGTCTTTTTCGGGCTTTTGGTGGCTGTTTTTTGGTGAATATATTGGTAATCCTTCTTCCTTTGATTGTTGTTAGGAGTTAATATTGGTTATAGGCGTGTTAACGCCATTAGGTTGTTGTCTCAGAGTTTCTACCGTTGAATTCATATGAATCTTGTCTGATAAGCTTCGTTTGTCTTGTTTCATTGTTGAGTTGTGTTGGCTGCATTTTGGAAGTAACTTGGGCTTCTCTTAGGAAGTAACTTGAAGCTCATAAGTATGGAATTTTTTTAGCTCAGGTTTGCCAAAAAATTCAAGGTATGTTAGGCTTGTCCCTTCCTTTGTCGGCTTGAATTTGGTAGCCGTTATCGCCGGTATTGATGTGTGTGTTGGATATTTTGTGAAGTTATGTGTTATATTGTTATTTGAATCTACTGCTGCTACTTATAAGATGATAAGTGTGGGTATAAGGTGCTGGTTTGGTTGGTGGCATGGGCTTGAGTGTGGAGAATTATAGTCATGGTAAATTATTAGCCTCGTGTCGAGAGGCCATGTGTGAGGCGTGTAGTTCTTGTAGCAAGTTATGGTCTGTTTGGGTGAATAAGATTAGGTGATAATATTTACAAGTGACTTAGGATTTAGAGTGGTTAATATCGATGATTGCGATGATCTTTTATTATATTTGAATTAGCGGTCGTGTCAGCTGTGTCGATGACACGTGACGACCGCGGTGACACTTGGACTAGTTTGTCCGTGTCCATTAATGTTAGTGGTGAGTATAGTGGCTTGTGGGATGCTTGTAAACCTTGGCGATATACTATTAGGATGGTAATCCTTAGCTCAGCTAGTGGCTTGTTGGTGGACGGCTAGACGTGAAAGAATAGTACTATGTTGTGATAGCTGGTTGGTGGGGTTTGAGTGCCGATTATGGGTTATTTGAACATGTACTGTTATTGTTGATGATTATGTGATTTTTTTGCTTTTGTGTGTGTGTGTGTTAAGGCCCTTGGGATTCGTGGATATCCAACAGTGAGAGTAGGTCCGGCCGTGGGGTTAAGTCCAAGGGGTAGAATGATTGGCCTATGGTGGAGTTGAGTTTTCTAGGATTTTCTGAGACATGCAAGATGTATGGAAAGGTACACGCCTCCATAGCTCTGTATATGTCTGTTTTGAGCCTTCCTGGGATCACTATTGGCTCTCCCGAATAGATGGAGCTCTACTAACTGTGCACAACTGAGAGAGAGTCTGGCAGTGCTTGATTGATGATGTTGTTTAACTGGTGTTTACTTGGCATTATATTGTGATTGTTGCTTGTGTTATATATTATTTAAAAGCAGTGGATGCTAGATATTGGCTGGTGTTAGCTGAGGTCGTTGAGAGGTCTAGAGATGATGATAGGTGAGCTGTGTCGGCTGGGTGTTGTGTGTTGTTGTCCACTTGTTTGGGACTTGTCGGGCTTATGGGGCCCAGGTAGGTTCTATTTGTGTATTTTCTTGTACTTGTCAGGCGTATAGGCTCCAAATAGGTTCTATGTATTTACTTAAGCTGAATTTCTCCTCCTGCGATATTCAGTATATCTTTTGATATCTAATATTAGTCTTGCAGTTATTTCTACCTTTCATAGTCTGTACATTGTTGTACTGACGCCCTAGTGGGGGCACTGCATTCATGCCTGCAGGTGATGGTGGGCTGGTAGATCGAGTTATTGGTTGCATAGTGAAGTTCCAGTAGAGTCAGTGCGCTCCAAGTCCTTCGGAGTTACCAAAAGTTGAGTTATGGGTAGTTCGAGGCTGTGTCCCGAATAATTAATTTCTATTATATTCTTATAGGCTCGTAGTCGTTTGTTGTAGGTGTAGTTTCATTGTTGTAGGCTGGATGGGCCTTCTTGTATAGTTTGTTTTTCATTCCGTGGCTTGGACGGCCTATTGTATATCCTTTTGGTTGGTTAGGTGAGCCAGCCTCTACTTTAGTTTGTTCTTACTCTGGTTTTATAGTTATTGTGTTGTTGAACCTCGTTGATTCTAGCTTTGTTTTATATTTGTGCGCCACATATGCTCATTTAAGGTGGCACTAGGTGCCAGTCATGCCTCCTCGGGGTTGTGGTGTGACACAAAGGTAGTATCGCTGACCGCTGCAGTGAATGGCCTAATCCAGTGAGTAGGCCGGTTGAAATATAAGTATATTTGGTTCCTGAAATGAGAATTGTTGTGTATGATTAATGTTTTGGGTTGATTCCATATGTTGTTTCCGTGCTTACGTGTTATTATGTAAGTGTCACGCCCCGCCTTGGGGGTATGACTGGCACCTGGTGCCCTAGACGGACCCGGACTACTAACTGGTGGGCCGAGGCACATCTGGTGCCTGGCTAGCTCTATCTCAGGTTCCTGG